>JAAEAF010002406.1:0-121701 GCA_011037195.1 Triatoma infestans
TGTGTGTGTGTTGTATGTATGTATGTGAACAGCATAGCTCAAAAACGAAAAATCGTAGAAAGTTCAAACTTGATATTACGTTTAGGTATCACCATGGGATCGGTGCGTTATGTGTCAATATTCCTCAATCGGAAGTACCACTTTACTAGTTGTTTTTTTTTACGTTTTTGCAATTTTCTCAAAAATGGCTCCGAAGATTTTCTTTAAACTTGGTATATCAACTACACATACAAAGAGCTACAACTTTTATTTGAAACATTTCTCTGGGAAAATTCATTTAAGAGCACTCGCGGGGAGGGGTGGGGTTAGGTTTTCATCTTAATTGCTATTTCAGTTTATTAGACAATTCTGTCATCTAAATAGTATTAATTAAAATTAAATATGTTGTTGAAATTCTGAGTTTGAAAAAAATCGCATAACCGGAAGTGTGTTTGTTTTAACACTTTACTAAATGATTTTTTGATTTTTTCGCAATTTTTTCTCAAAAATGGCTCCGATGATTTTCTTGAAACTTCTATATAAACTAAATATCCAAAGATCTACAACTTTTATTAAAGACATTTCTCTGGGAAAATTCATTTAAGGGTACTTTTAGGGGAGGGGTGGAGTTACAGCTTCCTCTAAAGTGGTATCATAGTTGATTATATAGTTCTATTATCCAAACAGAATTAATTAGAAAGAAATAGATGGCCAAAATTCCAAGTTTTAAGAAAGTTAGTAATCCAGAAATACGCATTTACTGAAAAGTTTTGTCAGTTTTCGACGAATTTCATTATTTTTGGTACAGAAACTATATCATTTGTCAATTATAATTTTGAGAATAGGAGTAAGAGAAAGTTGTGTGAGTGTTTCACACCAGATTTTTTTTTTTTTTACAAAATATAAATAATTATCGATTTCAGTTTCTGATGCTGATAATTAGAAGTTTTTTTTTTAGTTATGTGGCGGTAAGATTTCCCTCCAAATACTTGTTTACCCGTTCCAGAACTGTCGTTTTACTGCCCGTTAATATCAGTAAGTAAATGTGCTATATATATTTA
Organism: Triatoma infestans; assembly: GCA_011037195.1. NCBI lineage: Eukaryota > Metazoa > Arthropoda > Insecta > Hemiptera > Reduviidae > Triatoma > Triatoma infestans. Next base: position 1,041 of record JAAEAF010002406.1, read on the forward strand.
GTATTAATATTCTAAGTTAGGAGAACTTTTGTCTATAAAACTGTGAGCATTACAAATAAAGATAATTTCGTGTAAGTTTATTGCCCCCAGATTTTGTTTTTCACTACTTTTTCCAAGTAAAGTATTTTTCTTAATTTGGAATTCTCTTTATTTTATTTTTTTTATTTTTTAAATAAATGATGGATCTAGTAAAATAAAAATAAAAACTTAATAAAAAGCCTTGTAATGCATATAACGGTTAAATAAATAAGACGTGCGTTGTATTTTAATAATTTGATTTATGCACATTTTTTAGTGTCTCCCCTTGGAAAAGTAAGTAAACCCAACTACTGTGTATCTTCTAGGTTATAAAGTCAAGTGAGTGATGGAAGGAGAGACAAACTAGTAACTGTAGAAACTTCTATGGATTTTAGTTTTCAAAGTGTAAACTTCTCCGCCAAGAATGTAGTATAGTAGTCACCTCGACAGCGTATTATATATTGTTGTGTATATATACCTTTTTGGCATAACTATGAGTAGCGTTTTGGATGGAATTCTCTCTCAGGCTTCTTTATACCCCCTCACATTCAAGTTTATACGTTTGTCTGTTTAAGCAAAGGAATAAAGTCTTTTGCCATTGCCACCAACCTGAATATATAGAATCTCATTCTGAAAAGCCTTGAGCATACGCTTTTACATATTATATGTACGCAGTAGGAATAAAAGATAGGTTGCGGGAAGAAAGGATGTGGAGTGCACTAAAATTACCGACTTATCTTTGTAGGATGTAAGAGACGTCAGAATAGAGGAAGGAATTTCACCGTTCTAACTAACTATTTTAATATAATATGCACATTTTCAAATTAAAACATCTGATGTGAGACACTCATACAACTTTCTCTTATTCCAGTTCTTAAAATTATAATTGACAAATTTTATAGTTTGTGTACCAAATTTATAGAAATGTCGAAAACTAAAAAAAAACTATTCAGCAAAAGCGCACTTCCGGTTTACTTATTTTCTTGACACTCAGACTTTTTACCCATCTATTTATTTCTAATTAATTTTGTTTGGATGATAGAATTGTATAATCAAACTATGAGAACACTTTAGAGAAAAACATAACCCTACCCCTCCCATAAAAGGGCCCTTAAGAATGCATTTTCCCAGAAAAATATTTCAAATAAAACTTGTAGATCTTTGTATGTTGTAGTTGATATTGCAAGTTTAAAGAAAATCGTTGGTGCCATTTTGGAAAAAAAATTCAAAAAAGTGAAGAAACTATTCAGTAAAGTGGTACTTCCGGTTGAGGAATTTTGATCGCTGACCTACTGTCAGATCCCATGGTGATAGCTAGACAAAATATCAAGTTTGAACTTCCTGCGATTTTTCGTTTTTGAGCTATGTTGTTCTCATATACACACACACACACAGACCATTTGCTAAAAACCACTTTTATAGCTTCGTTAGGAATTTTTCTACGAAGCTAAGTACGAAAGGAGAGTGGAGCGATGGATCCGCCCTGGACAGTATTAGCAAGCATGCCATTAAGTGGTACACAGATGGGTCTAAGACCCTCGAAGGAACCGGGGCAGGGGTGTTTGGGCCTAGAATCAAACACTCAGAACCCATGGGCAAGTTTCCTAGCATCTTCCAGGCGGAAATCTACGCTATTGGAAGGTGCGCTCAGTTGAACCTTGATCGGGGATATCGGAATCAGGAGATAGTTATCCTATCCGACAGTCAGGCGGCCATTAAAGCACTTACGTACTCAGTTCTAAAATGGTATGGGATTGCCTAGGCAAACTTAATGAACTAGGCAGGAGCAATAAAGTTACCCTGCATTGGGTGCCGGGACATGTCGGCGTGGAAGGTAATGAGGCAGCTGACGCCCTGGCAAAGGAAGGCGCTGTATCTCCTCTTATTGGGCCAGAGCCCTTTTGTGGAGTCAGTGACCAAGTATTTCTAGAAGAAATCAAGAAGGAGGAGGTGGTTAAAAGAGCTCGTCTCTGGAACACCATCCCGGGACTGAGGCAGGCCAAGGTCTGTCTGGGCGATTATAACCAGGAAAGGTCGAAAGCCTTCATCAGTCTGAGTAAGAATAGGATCCGTATTCTTACGGGATTCCTTACGGGGCATTGCAGACTCAGGGGGCACCTGAGAAAGCTTGGCCTAGTAGGTGACGGCATATGCAGATTCTGTGGAGAGGCGGAGGAAACTCCGATACACCTCCTCACGGACTGTGATGCCGTCATTCAAAGAAGATTTAGTAGTCTGGGCTGTTACCAGATAGGGGAGGAAGAAATACCTACCCTAGAACCTTCCAGGATCCTGAGATTTCTCAGGGAGTTAAACCTGGAGAGGGTGCTATAGATGAGCTAGCTCATCTTAGGCACCAGAGGGGGTACAATAGATCAAGAAAATGGTCGCGGTACAGAACCCTAGGGAAAAAAAAAACTTTTTTTGGACTCAGAGGACCACAAAACGGATATTTCCGGTGAAAACTCGATATCGAAAATTTGACACGATTACAATACTTCCTCCTTACTAGGAGTAAGAGAAAGGAAAAAAAGAAAAAATCTGGTATGAAACCTTGTGATACGACTTTATCTTACTGCAATTGACAAATTTGTAATGGACAAATTTTCTTAAGTTATAATTTTTACTAAGATCGTTGCGTGTTTTCATGGACACAACCGCGAAAACTGAGAAAAAAACTGTTCAGTAGAAAAGAATTTCCGGTTTTTGGAATGAACCGATTTTCTTCAACCTCGAAATAGTGGCAATTTATTCAATATTATTTAGATGACACAATTATATAATAAATTGAAATAGCCCTTTAGAAGAAATCATAACCCCTCCTCCTCCCCCAAAAGTCCTCTTAAATGGCTTTACCCAAAGAAATATTGTAAACAAGAGTTGTATAGCTCTTTGTAAGTGTAGTTTATATACTTAGTCCAAAAAAAAATTGTTGGATCCGTTTCTAGAGAAAATAGCAGTAAATTGAAATATTATTTTTCAGTAAATTGGTATTTCCGGTTGAGGAATTTTGACCGACAACTTATTGTTGGATCCCAAGATATAATAGGTTTTAGAAAGAGAGAAATTAATGAGAAAGGTTTTTGAGAAATACACTGACACAAAACTGCCAGAATTTTACACGTGAATAGAAATATGGTAGCTAAAGATTCATACTGAGTAGAGAAGGGTAGTGCTTGGTTGCTGACGCGTTGTCACTGCTGTATAAACTGTCCTAAAGACACTCTTATAGGGCTAGCGCAGCTGTGTATATATATATATATGTATGTATAGAGTCTCCCACTCTAGGTCTGGCCTAAGTAGCGAGTGAGATTCTCAGTTTTGTGTGTGTCTCTCTCTCTGCTTTAGATCCCTCTCTTCGGATCCTATTACACATGATGATACCTAAATGGAATATCACGTTTGAACCACGATTTTTTCGTTTTTGAGCGTTGGTTACACACACACACACACACACACACACACATACCATTTTCTAAAAATCATTTTTATCGTCTCAGGAGACATCAAAACGGATATTTATCAGTGAAAACTCGATATCGAAAATTAGACACGATTACAAACAATACTTCCTTTAAACCAGAAGTAAGAAAAAGTAATATTATGATTATTAAATCTTAGTCGCATTCCATATACCATATATTTATATATAATTACACACACTACATATCATATGCAGTTTAACTATAGATCAAACTATATTATTAAATATCATAATTTACCAAAACTCTTCATAACTTTATTCGCCATAATAATTCTCCACTTTGTATATTTTGATAATATATAAAGCCAGTTTCTGGGTGTAGTAGAGTTGATCAACATGATGTCATTTCCGAATCAATAACGCCCTGTCATTTCCTTATTAAGTTGCCTACTAAAACATGGAACTAATCAATAATTTATTGTGTATTGAAAAATGTATCAAAACCTTTTTGCTACAGTACTAGTAAATCCGGAATTAAAATATTAAAAAAAAGAGTGATTTCCAAGAATAAATTGGAAATCTTTTCATGAAACCTTGACGAATTGCATTTTACTTTTTTTTTTTTATTGTAATTATTTTTTGTATTGTTTAATATTTTACTATTGGGCACTTTATGACTTGATGACTTTTATTTATTTTATTTTATTTAAGGCGCGTCCAATATCTGTGGTCATTTAGCGTCCGGAGCCTTCTCAGTGCACTACCGGCTTCCGGACAATGTTCTCTCGTTACAGACAATACTGTCGCATCACCGAACAGAGAGCTGTAGAGATTCCTAGGAAGAAAAAAAACTAAGGGCAGCACAGCTGGGATTCGAACCCGGGTCCTCCGCGTGGGAATCCAGTGCGCTAACCACTGAGCTAATCCCTTCCCTGACTTTTATTTTATTAATATTTCAGTTTATATTCGTAAAGCTGACACCCAACTTTCTCTCTTTTACTGCAGTTCTCATCACCTCTCATTGACAAGCTTTCGTAAAAAGTTGGAATTTTTTATGACCATTCCAAACTTTAAAGAAGATCGTGGCAGCAATTAAAAAAAAAAAAAAAAAAAAAAAAAAAAAAAAAAAAAAAAAAACCATTGAGTAAAGTCGATTGAGTTCCCATGATCAAAACATCTTATTTTGTAGTCTCAATTTCCCATGAATCCTCCAAAGATGTGAGAGAAATTTAATAGAGTAGTAAATTAATACGAAGTACTTATGGAGAAATTCACATTATTTTAAGCGTAAGTAGCCAGCGATTGGCGGCGGTTAGGATGTTGCCAAATCAATACTGTTGTTTACTATATATGTACAAATTAATTGCCGTATTGTGTACAATTGTTCTGTAATATATATAAGTAAATAAAAAATTGCTATACGTCCTTCAAATTAACAGTTACACATCATTTCTCAAGTAGTTATGTGAAATGTAATTAAGGAAAAAAAAAATGTATTGGGATAGTTGATAGTTGACCCTAGATATCTTGACAAGGGCAATTCACAAGTCAATTACATCATGTGATGCTATTTTATTAGTAATGAGAGTATTTTGGATTTTTATTTTATTTAATATATATATATATATCACAATTAATAAATTCTTCAGCAAGTAATTTTAATTAAAATAACAAGACTTTATCTTTTCTTGGCATAGAAAACAATACTTCTGCCTGTCAAAACTCTCACACGAGAATGTTTTAGTTGAGCTAGCCTTAAAAAAATTACTAGTGGCAGGGTTGCCAACTGGGAAAGACAAAAAAAAAAAGAAAAAAGAAGACTTTTTCAAAAATATAATTTTGATTGCGCCTTGATTATAACTGCCATCAGTTAAAACTGATAAAAATGTTGTTTGGGACTATGGTTACCCTTATATTTTCTATAATACATATGAAGCGATAATATTATCTACTACGATACGTACATTTAGTTTTGTCTTTTCAGATGAAATTTGCTTAGCTACTTCCGAATCATCGAACATTTTTGTTAAAAGTTTGTTCGTATAAGTTTACCTAAGAAAAAAAAAAAAAGAAAAAAAAAACCTGGTGTGAACATTCATACAACTTTCTCTTATTCCAGTTTTTAAAATTAAAACTGAAATCAAATTTTATAGTTTGTGTACCAAATTTAATGAAATTCGTCGAACACTGAAAAAATTGTTCAGTAAAAGCTGAACTTCCGGTTTACTAATTTCCTTGAAACTCGGAATTTTGGCCATATATTTATTTCTAATTAATTTTGTTTGAATAATAGAATTGTATAATCCAAGTATGATAGCACTTTAGAGAAAAACATAACCCCATCCCTCCCCCTAAAAGTGTCCTTAAATGAATTTTCACAGAGAAATATTTTAAATAAAAGTTCTAGATCTTTTTTGTATGTTTTAGTTTATATAAAACGTTTCCAAGAAAATTGTCGGAGCCATTTTTTGAGAAAATCGTGAAAAATGAAAAAAAAAAAAAAAAAAATCATTTAGTAAAAGTGGTAAAGTTAAAAGCACTTCCGGTTATCCGATATTTTTCAAACTCGGAATTACAACAACATATTCAATTCTAATTAACATTATTTATATGATAGAATATCTAATAAACTTAAATGAATTTTCCCAGAGAAATGTTTCAAATAAAAGTTGTACACCTTTGTATGAATAGTTTATATAGGAAGTTTGAAGAAAAAATCGTCGGAGCCATTTTTGAGTAAAACGCAAAAAGTAAAAAAAAAAAAAAACAGCTAGTAAAGTTTTATTTTTGAGCTATGCACACACACATTTGCTAAAAACCACTTTGAGGACACCGGGTACCTCAAAACTGATATTTCCGGTGAAAACTCGATATCGAAAATTTGACACCATTACAATACTTCCTCTTACTAGGGAGTAAGAAAAAGTTAAAAATCAGCTAAAATAAGTTAAATATTTATACAGATCAACATATAAAGTAAGAACAATTGATTAACTGAAATGTAAAAACTGGAATATTTTTAAATATAACTTGATGATGGACTTAACTTTGAAGTAGGAAGTTAAACGAAAATTGGACATTATAATAATAACTTGTGAGTAATAAAATCTTCAGTACTGCACTCTTCAGCTAATACATTTTTTAACATGTTACGCAGTTTTCAATTTTGTACTTTGGGTTCGATAGCCGGTCATGAACTTTGATTTATTTAATGTATGCAAATAAATTAATTCTCAAATAAAGGGAGATCATCGATGCATGAAATTAAAAGGAGGCATGTGATTGGCTGGCAGGAAAACAAATTTTGGATGCTAATTTCGTATTTATCTTTCCTTAGATAAATATTCTGTTGTCCTTTCCATCCCATACCGGGATTTTAAATAATAAGCAGCAAGGAAAACTCACATGGCAGATAGATTTCTATGAGCGTACGCAGTGAGGAAGTGAAGAAAGACATATGAGGAAAAGTAACTAAAACCTGCCTTTGCGACTGGGTAATTGTAAGATCCGTAAACTGAGCAGATAGCGACTGGGCAAAGAAAACTGCCAGAAAGAAAAATCGGATGACCGGAAGTATGTTTTTACTTTCTTTCAAGTTGGAATGTGAACTACACTTATAAAAAGCTACAATTTTTATTTCAAAACATTTCTTCTGGTAAAGTCATTTAAAAAAAGGGTTTCTGAGAAAGTGGTGGGGTTACGTTTTCCTCTAAAATGTTATCATAGTTTGATTATACAATTCTACCATCTAAACAGAATTAATTAGAAATAAATAGATTTGCCAAAATTCCAAGTTTCAAGAAAATTCGTAAACCGGAAGTGCATTTTTAATGAACAGTTTTTATTTTTTTTTTTTCAGTTTTTTGCGATTTCCTCCATATAAAACACTGACGAATTTCATTATTATTTATTATATTAACTATAAAATTTGTCAATTACAGTTTTGAAAACAGTCGTGTCAATTACAGTTGTGTGAGTGTATCATAGCAGATTTTTCTTTTTTTTAAAACAATTTACAGCAATGGAAACACAAAAAAATCTGGTGTGAAATACAACGATTTTCGCATACTGCGATTTACTTAAGTTATAGTTGACTATTTCTATTCTAATATAGAATTATAACTAGATGTTAGTTGTCTTCGTCCTCATGTGTCGGTCTAGTGGCTAGCGCACTCGCCTTTTGTGTGTGAATTCAGGGTTCGATTCTCGTGAGGGCAAAGTCCGTATTCCACCAAGCATCGTGATAAAAAGTGGGAAGCTATATTCTTCCTCCTCATTCCTGTTCCCATTCGGTACTAAGGGTTCTTTAAAGACCGTTCCTATCCATTCGGATATACCAGTCCCCTTGTGCCAGCACAAGGTCGTTTTACAAGAGAAGGATGTCACCACCACGAGAGGGTAGGGTGAAAGGCCTCCCCATGGCAGAAGTGCCACTCCGGGCACTCCCCCGCTTGGCCCCACAAAGAGGCAGGTTAGATTGTACGCCCAACCAACGCGTGGAAGTCAACAAAGCTGGCCGCCACTACCAGATCGTAGAGAAGGCTGACTCTAACTTAGCTCCCCCCTAGCGAAGGGCACTTATGTCGTCAAGTGCGACGGCAAGAGTATTAATTTATATTGCGGTATACCCAGCCGCTCAGCTCATGTCCTGAAGGACAGCGGAGCTATTGGTTAACCAACGGCCACTACGAGTCCGACCTCAATTGCAAGCAATTGGGCTTGGAAACCGCGCTGCTTGCGCCCGTAGTTCAGTACTTCGCTATATTATCTATAGCTGCGTGACTGATCGCACACCCGATAGTCTTACCACTTTGCCATCTACTGATTTTGACGACCCGTTGCCTCAGGGGTCAGGGTACAGTATCCCAGGAACCAGGACTCCATCGGGCCGGGGTCTGAAAGGAAAAAAGGAAGGGACCAGGAAGGAATGTGATGTGGGACAAGGTATTCCCAACCTCTGGGTACCAGTGGCTGATTGCAATTCACCGAGATGGGCGATGGTGGCGCCACGTACCTACGCCTGAAAGAAAAGAAAAAAAGGAGTTGCTCCCCACAACTATTTACTCATATACATACCTACCTATACATCCTAACCTATCCTAACTAACACCTATACAAACCTATCCTACCTATATACAACCCTTTATACAAAACCTAATCTACCTACCTATATATACCTACAACAATAAATACAAAACTTAACCTATCCCTTCCCTAGACCTACCCTCCCAGACCCCATGCATAGTGAATACTAGCTAATTCCATTAGGAAGGGCCACGCCTCCTTATTCCACCACCCGTCTATCTCCTCCAGTGCGAAGCTACAGTTAATAGCGCCCTAGGTAGCGAAGGCCGATTACTAATAAACGGCGTGGGAACTGCGGCGTGCTTAACACACGCCCCCCTACTCAAATCGCCGCCTGGCAAGCCTTGGCCCTTCATGGGCTGTTGCCCCATAGGGGTTAGTTGTTTACAAGATATATGATTAGGAAAATCTAAATTTTAGAGAAACTACTTTGGGGGGGGGGGAAGCCATAACCTTAATCCTCCACTTAAATGAATTGACTCGGAAAACTAATTGAAACAAAAGTGATAGATCTCTGTATTTATGGTTAATATAACAAGTTTAATTGGAATTTGTTAGTGCCTTCTATGAAGAAGTCGCAAAATACTGTTCAGTAAAGTTACATTTTTGGTGAAACAATTTTCTTTAAGCACAACATTTGGCATTACATTTCATTGTAATATATATTATATAGATAATAGAATAAACTGAAAAAAACTTAAGAGGAAAAAACATAACCCCACCTCTTCCCCAAAAAACCCATTCTCTTAAATGAATTTTCTCAGAAAAATATTGTCAAATAAAAGTTTATAGCTCCTTTATATGTGTAGTTAATATTCCAAGTTTAAAGGAAAATCGTTTGAGCCATTTTTGGAGAAAATTTCAAAATAAAAAAAAACTGAAAAATCCATTTAGTAAAGTGATACTTCCGGTTGACCGATTTTGATCAAAAAATCTTATTGTCGGGTCCCATTCTAGCATTTAAACTAAATATTAACTTTGAACGTTCTAGGATTTTTCCATTTTTCAGTTATGCTGACGTCATACACAGAGAAGAAAGCAAAAAAAAAAATAAAAAATCAGAAAACCATAACCATTTTCCTTTTGGTTGGTAAAAGTTTTTTTGGCACGCAATTTATACATACCGCCCGTACAAGGAAAAGTGGTAACAAGGTAGATATGTTTGGATATAATCCAAGAAAAAAATTTTCAATAATGGAGATATTAGAGAAATATTAGATAATAGAGAAATAAAGGGATTCTGTATGCGTTTGGTAGGTAGATAAATGGAAAAATTGAATTAAGGAATAAATTTTGGCTGTGGAAAAAAAAAACCACTAAAAATGTGGAAATTCTTGTAAAGAAAAAAAATTCTATCCCCACGTGCCACATAACTTATCGATAGTTGGGACATAATGCTGGCCAGAAAAAAAAAAAAAAACCATATTGAAGTTGCTTGGCTTCGCCAAAATAATGGGACCATGTCCTTTCCCATCTACCAAGTTAAAGGTACTTGAAATGGTCAGAAGAAAAACACACGAAAGGCAATAAAAAAAAAAAAAAAGAAACAATCGTAATAGAATTGGTCCAGAGGGATCGCAGCGTAGTTGCCCGGTAACATTCTACAGTAATATACTGTTCCATTAAAACATCCAAAATCCTCTTCTGTCCTCCCTAGCGGATAGAATTAATCTTGTAACAATAGATTTTCTGAATTGTTACCAAGCTTTAACAGATGGATGCTTTAGGGTCAGATTTTGGAAACTGTCTTTCACAGAAAATTGATATTTCATATTCCCCTTGAGTATGAAAAATTCATTTTTAAAGAATGTATACAACAAAATCTGGTGTGAAACACTCACACAACTTTCTCTTACTCCAGTACTCCAAATTATAATTGACAGCTTTTATAGTTTGTGTACCAAATTTAATGAAATTCGTCGAAAACTGAAAAAAAATGCTCAGTAAAAGCGCACTTCCGGTTTACTAATTTTCTTGGAACTCGGAATTTTGGCAACCCATTTATTTCTAACTAATTATGTTTGGATGATAGAATTGTATAATTATCCAGGATAGCACTTTATGAAAATCTAACCCCACCCCTCCCCTAAAAGTGCCCTTAAAAGAACTTTCCCAGAGAAATGTTTTAGATAAAAGTTGTAGATCTTTGCATGTTTAGTTTATATACGAAGTTTCAAAAAAATCGTCGGAGCCATTTTTCAGAAAATTGCGAAAAGTGAAAAATCATTTAGTAAAGTGGTAAAGTAAACGCACTTCCGGTTATCCGATTTTTTTGAAACTCGGAATTTCAACAACATATTTAATTCTATTAACATTATTTCAACAACATATTTAATTCTAATTAACATATTTAGATGACAGAATTGTCTAATAAACTGAAATAGCACTTTAGATGGAAACCTAACCCTACCCCTCCCCTAAAAGTGCCCTTTAATGCATTTTCCCGGAGAAATGTTTCAAATAAAAGTTGTAGTTCTTTGTATGTGTGGTTGATGTTTGATGTTTAAAGAAAATCGTCGGAGCCATTTTTGAGAAAATCGCAAAAAAGTAAAAAATCCAACTAGTAAAGTGGTACTTCCAGTTGAGGAATTTTGACAGATAACGTAGTGTCAGATCCCATAGTGATACCTAAACGGAATATCAAGTTTCAACTTTCTACGGTTTTTCGTTTTTGAGCAATGCTGTTCACATATATACATATACACAGACACACACACAGACCATTTGCTAAAAAACCACTTTTTTGGACTCAGGGGACCTCAAAACGGATATTTCCGGTGAAAACTCGATATCGAAAATTTGACACGATTACAATTCTTCCTCTTACTAGGAGTGAGAGAAAGTAAAAATCTGGTGAGAAACACCAAGAGACTTTTTCTTATTGATGTTTATAAAATGACAATTATTGTGTTTACACATCAAACGTCTTCTTTTATTTCTCCTAAAATATATATTATCTAGGGGGGGGGGGGGAGTAATAGAAGTGTAATATACGTTCAGTAATGTCATACTTCCGGTTGATGTATTTTTGCCCGGAAAACCTTCGTGTTACATGCCGGTGGTTGGTAATACCTAAACGGAATGCACCGTTTTTATTTTCTGCGTTTATTTATTTTTGAAATATTTTGTTCACAAACAGACATACAAAAAACACAATTTTAAAAAGCACCTCATTGTATGTCCAATGAAACCCACGGAAATCTGGCACGAACGTAATAATTCAGGGTTAAGAGAATGTATTTCCAATGAAACCCACGGAAATATGGCACGATCGTAATAATTCAGGATTAAGAGAAAATAATATATTCTTAGCTAATGATCTAAGTGAGTACTTTGTGTGTGTATATGTGACTGTGTGTAAGAGAGAGAGAGAGAGAGAATAAAATAATCAAAAACAGTACAAAATAAATCATAAGATCCTCTTAATTTATTTCATTTATTTATTACCCAAGGAATTGACTTGAATAATCCGGTAAAAAATACTTCAAACGGGAGTGAGATTGTTGTCACATATAAGGCCTGTTGCTTTTGTTTGAAAATGGATTTTATGTCGGTAATAGCGATTGCCCTCAAGCATTGGTCTTAAAAAAAAAAAAAAAAATCTTAAAAAAAAAAAAACGCTTTTGGTGTGAGAATTCAGTGTTTGATTCCCGTGAGGGCAAAAACAGTCTTCACCTAGCATTATCAGAAAAAGTAGCTTCCCAGTTGGTAGCGCACCTAGGTAGCGAAGTTCAGAACTAAATGGCAAGGGATCTTAGGGCCCTTCATGGGTTGTTTTTGTGACACAGGAATGGCGACTTTTGACTAAACCTGTTATATACCATTTAGTAAAATGTCTGATTCTATATTACCTTTATTATAATAAGGAAAATTCATAGTTAATAATTATTCCAATAAAATAGAACTGTAAAAATAAAAATATAAGAGAGGGGCCTTAATGAGTTATTCAAACAATATGTTTTGTTTTCTTCATTTTATTTTTAGTTCAAAGTGATTTGAGGAAAATAAGAACGAGTCCTATTAAAGTTCTGTAATAAATTAGTAGAAACAACAAACAATCTATGTCATAAATAAATGATGAGTAATATTAACCAGATTTACATGTGGTAAATATGAAATAGTATTGTTTTAAAAATCACTTAACACTTTGTATACATACATACATTCATTAACCTAAATAAGAAACAAAGTGAAAACTTTAATGAAGTTAAAGAACAGTTTTTACCTTCCCTTACTCCCTAGTGTGAGTCAAATTTTCCAAATTGAGTTTTCACCGGAAATATTTGTTTTGAATGTTCCTTGAGTACGAAAAAAAGTCGTGTGAGTGTTTCACACCATGTGAATATTTTTTTTAAATAGTTCTTGATCATATTTCGAACATTTTAAAATGGGAGACACGTCTTGGCTGGATTTTTTTTTTATAATGTTCCAGTTGTGTTGCAGAAACTGTTTTTTTTTTTTTGCGGCAAGAGAAAATTGTTTCATCCATTTTTCCCATAGAGTGCAGTAAATATCATCATGTTAAATAAAATGTAACAGGACATTGTAATAACCTCACTTATGAGTTACAACTTAGAGAAATATGAACGGGATTGCTTGTATGAGTTAAGATCTTTCCCTTCAATTACTTTACTTCATTTAATTGGTAATAAAACAAACCAGGAAATTAAGCAGCCAAGATGTTTTAATAGTTTTTTTTTTTTTAAATTATTACTTTTGTGGTTTGTGTTGACTATGGTTCGATTATTCAGATAAGTATTTAAATTTTATTTTTTTTCTTTCACTTTGTGATATAAGAGGAAGTATTGAGATCGTGTCTAAATTTCCCCCGGAAATATATATGTTATAAATCCCTGACCCTGAAAGATTTAGCGAAAGGTGTGTGTGTGTGTTACTGAATAAAATACAAGGTTAAGGTGAGTGAAAGAAAATGAAAAACCGCGAAAAGCTCTTCAATTTGATATATTCCATTTATCTCTCTTTCTGTGTTAGTATGTGAGTCCAGAATATGTCAAAAACGAAAAGCCGCAGGAAGCTCAAGCTAGGTATTTCCTTCTCTGCCACATCTATTCACGAAGATTTCAATCAAAATCGATAGACCGGAAGTACAACTTTACAGAATGATTTTTTTTTTTTTTTACTTTTTTTTGATTTCCTTTAAACTTCATATACTATCTACACGCATAAGTGCCTATCACTTTTATTTGGAAACATTTCTTCAGGAAAAATTGATTTTTGTTAGGTTCAGAGGGGGGGGGGGGATAGCAACGTTAAGCTACTCCTCGAAGGCACCTTTATAAAATCGGGAGTACTATAGTAGTAATAATAGAATTCCAAATTTGAAGAAAAACGGTTAACAGGAAGTACGATTATATAGAACTGATGTCTCAATTTTTTTGAAAATTTTCTTGAAAACGGCTAGAATGATTTATTATTATAATTGAATGCATTTTTACTTTCTCTTACTCCTATTTTTTTTTTTTTTTTTTTTTTTTTTTTTTAAGAGGGGGGAAATGCTACTTACGCACATCAATGTGCCGGACTCCATATAAATATGCCTACCGGCTAAAACCCCCCCCTACACCTGAGCCTAGCCTGGATTCGCTTTCTCAGCACTGCATCAGGCTAGGCTCCTTAACCTAGCCCTAAGGGGCCCCTTCTCCCATATTCACCTCGTTTAGTCGACATTACCTCCCGGACAAAGGAAGTAACGTTGTCCAGTTGTTGCGACTACTCAACAGAGTCTGGGCAAACCTTCCAGGCACCAGTTCCCCGACCTCCTGCTCAAGGTTACTTCTTGGTCGTGCCCACCTTTCACATTCGAAAACCGTGTGCCGAGCATCGTCGGTGGAGCTTGGCAATACAAGCAGGCCGATACCTCTTCTTTACCTACTTTTTTCAGATAGTCTCTGAAGAATCCGTGTCCAGAAAGGACTTGGGTCAAGGGATAATTTACCTCACCATGGCTTCTAGCAACCACGCTTCTAATGTCTGGAATTAAGATAGCGGTCCAGCGGCCTCGGCGCTCCGCATCCCACTCTTCTTGCCACGCTGCCATGGTACGCTCTCGCTCTTCCCTCTTCTCGTATTTCCACGCGATTATTCTCGCCCCGTCTGGCATAGATTCTTGCACGCTCCTGAGCTAGGAGGGCTATAGATATAACCACGGCTATTACCAAGACGGCCACTCCGACACGGTGCGGTAAGCAGAGGCAATCCCCCACGGTGCGGAGTGCGCCGAGTCTCTGCCCCCGCGCGAGCCTTTTTTTATAAACTTTCTTTCGCAAGGCTCTTGCCCAAATCTCTGCGCCGTACAACATCACAGAGTGGGAAACACTCATCAATATTTTGCGAGTACTCGCCCTGGGACCTCGCACGTTGGTCATCAACCTTGATGGACACGCTACTGCACCCGCAGCTTTATCGGCAGCCTCTTGGATATGTCTTCCAAAGCTGAGCTTAACGTCCATGGTTACACTCAAGTACTTAACCGCTCTAGACGAAGTCACCACTTCCCTACCAACATAGAACGGGATGCACGGGCTGATCCTCCTTTTTGTCAATATCACGACCTCTGTCTTAGCCAAAGCTAACTCGAGTCCATGTTCCACCATCCAACCATTCACTCTTCGCATAACCTGGTGTAACTTGGTTTGCGCTTTGTCTAAATTACGCACCGATATCAGCGCTGCAACATCATCAACGTAAGCGATTAATGCCGTATCTTCAGACATGTCTAACCTCCAACCGCAGCAATCCGTCGTAAGTGACGTTCCAAATATCGGGGCCTAGAATCGACCCCTGCGCAACTCCCGCAGTGACGGTCATAATTTTAGGACCTGCCTCTATTTGGTAGACTAGCGACCTATCCCGGAAGTAGTCGTCGAGAACCCTCAATAAATACGGCGAAATATGGAAATTCCTCTGCAATGCCTGCAGGGCGTCGGACCACTTGAGGGAATTAAACGCGACTTAACATCTAGCGTAACTAGCAATACTATCTTCCGCGTACGTTGATACGATTTTCTGCTCTTTGAACCGCCCTTACAACCTCCTCTGCAGACCTAGCTGGTCTAAAGCCATACTGCCTGGGTGATAGACCGCCTGCTTCCCAAATTTCTTCCGTAAGCCTTAGCTTAATAAGTTTCTCAAAGAGCTTTCCTACCGTATCCAGCATGCATAGCGGACGGAATGACGAGGGGAGTGAACCTCTCTTGCCTTTGCTAATTAGAACTAGCCGGGCAATCTTCCACCTATAACTAAATATGCCGGATTTTAAACATGCATTAAACATTTGTAACAATATGTCTGGTTTTCCTCGGGCTATCATTGCTACAACTTCATTGGGTATGCCGTCCGGGCCTGGGGCCTTCTTGGTTTTCAAAGTAACCGCTGCTTCCTGCACTTCTTCTTCCATAAAAAACGGGATATTCATAGGGACTTCAAATAATCTCTCTGGTCTTCCGGGGTGTGTGGGGAAAAGACCCACCATAGCCACCGCATCCAAGACCGCTTGTTTCTTAAAGCCGGCAATCTTTTGAGTTACGATTTTGTAACCTAAACCCCAAGGATCTCGGTCTACTTCCGCTACGAGAGAGTCCCAACAGCGTTTCTTGCTCAGGTAAATTGCCTTCCGCAGCTCGTGTTTCGCCTCTCTATATTCAGCTGCACGGCATGCGGCCGTCGGCCTCCTTCTTGCTCGTTGAACCCTCCTCCTCTTCTTAATACAATCCCTACGGAAATCCGCAATTCGCGAGTTCCACCAATAAGCTGGCCGCCTCCCTCTCCAAGAAACTCTCCTGGGCTTTGATGGTTACACGCCTCCGAGATAATTTCCATGCCTAATGTAACCACTGCCTCAGCTCCAACTCTACCCTCCACACTAACCGGGTTGCTTTGCGTCTTCCCGTCCTCAATCGCCTTCCAGAAAACCTCTTCATGTATCTTATCCAGATTCCAGCCTACACTATCCTTTGGCTTCCATATCCTATCCACACTTTGTGTTATTCTAAACGTGATATATTGGTGGTCGCTCCCAGTAATTTCTTCAATAACCCTCCAATGTTCAACAAAAGATGCCAGATTCTCCGAAGCTAAGGAGATATCGGGAATCGTTTCTAAATAACCCGGACGCCTAAATGTAGACACGTTCCCTTCATTAAGCATAACCAGTCTCGTTCTGGCTATCATTTCGAGAATATTTCTACCCCTCATACCCAGTCTACCGCTCTGGCATTAAAGTCGCCGACCACAATGATTTGGCCAGTCATCTCTCGAATATCATCCTCCAAGGAGTTTAACTTCCTCCTGAATTCATGTACGCTCTCATTGGGAGTGAAATAGCAGCTGATAAAGGTGATATTCCGACTCCGCGCCCACATGTATCCGTTATCTCTACCGAACGACTCAATTGGAAAACTCCCCTGATTAGGAATCGGGGGAGGATTATACCGGTTATACCAAAGACCGGTGTCCCTAACTCTATGCTGCTCACAAAGAAGTAATATGTCTGCTTCGTTCTCAGCAACCAGCTGATCCAAAAGCGAATCAGCTAACCTACTCCTATGGAGATTCCCTTGAAGGATTCTCATACCATTGCGAATTTCTTCTTAGCTTGTTCCAATGCTTGCCGAAACACGGTACAGTCTCCTGAACCTAGTATGTGCTGGCACTTTTTATCCTCCAAACCCCTATTACGACACAGCATGCAACTAATATCTGCCGTACAAACAGCCGCCAAATGCCCTTCATTACCACTTTTATAACATAAATTGCTGCGGTCCGGCCCCGTACAAGCTGCCGACTTATGACCGTATGACAAGCATTTGAAGGATTTCAAGACTGTGATTCTTCTTCTAACTCGACACCTTACCCAGCCTACCCGAAGTATGCCTTCTCTTTCCAGTTTGTCCGCTATTCATACACTGAGTTGGACAATTGCCGCCTTCAGACCTCTACTGCTCGCCTTCGTCAGGTGAATTCTAAGATCGCCTGGGTTTCCGCCTACCTGCTACTCAACAGCGTGCCTAATCTCTTTTTCATCTGCAAGAGCATCCAAGTC
The DNA here is from genome assembly GCA_011037195.1 of Triatoma infestans. Taxonomy (NCBI): domain Eukaryota; kingdom Metazoa; phylum Arthropoda; class Insecta; order Hemiptera; family Reduviidae; genus Triatoma; species Triatoma infestans. Next base: position 18,629 of record JAAEAF010002406.1, read on the forward strand.
CCTTATTTCTACTGTGGTTCTACGTTCCAGGCAAGTCTCTTACTCCTAGTAAGAGGAAGTATTGTAATCGTGTCAAATTTTCGATATCGAGTTTTCACCGGAAATATCTCTTTTTAGGTCCTCTGAGTCGAAAAAAAGAGGTTTCTAGCAAATGGTCTGTGTGTGCGTGTGTGTATGTATGTATGTGCACAGCAAGCTCAAAAACGAAAAATCGCAGAAAGTTCAAACTTAATATTCCGTTTGGGTATCACCATGGGATCTGACAGTAGGTCAGCGGTCAAAATTCCTCAACCGGAAGTACCACTTTACTGAATAGTTTTTACACTTTTTTGATTTTTTTTTCCAAAATGGCTCCAACGATTTTCTTTAAACTTGGCATATCAATTATACATACAAAGAACTACAACTTTTATTCGCGACAAAATATTTTTCTGCGAGAATGCATTTAAGGGCACTTTTGATGGAGGGAGTGGGTGGGTTGTACTCTAAAGTGCAATTTCAGCTTATCAGACAATTTTGTTATCTAAATAATATTATATTAGAATTAAATGTGTTGTTGAAATTCCGAGTTTAAAAAAAAAAAAAAAATCGGATGACCGGAAGTGCGTTTACTTTACCACTTTACTAAATGATTTTTTTTCCACTTTTTCGCGATTTTCTCAAAAATACCTCCGACGATTTTCTTGAAAATTCCCATATAAACTATAAATGCAAAGATCTACAACTTTTATTTAAAACATTTCTTTGGGAAAATTCATTTAAGGGCACTTATAGGGGAGTGGTGGGGTTATGTTTTTGATCTAAATTGCTGTCATAGTTGATTATACAATTCTACCATCCAAACAAAATTAATTAGAAATAAATAGATGGCCAAAATTCCGAGTTTCAAGAAAATCAGTAAACCGGAAGTGCGCTTTTATTGAACAGTTTTTTCAGTTTTAGACAAATTTCATTGACTTTGATACACAAACTATAAAATTTGTCAATTATAATTTTGAGAACTGGAGTTAGAGAAAGTTGTGTGAGCGTTTCACACCAGATTATTTCTATATGTTTTGTTTAATTTATATTCCACATGCATAAATATGTTAAAAGTATTCTGTATAACATCATAATTAAATAAACAAAAACCAATTTAATTGTTGCAAATAATCAGTACAGGTACAAAACTAATTATTATTTATATATTATACAGAGAAACAGCAAAATAATTCATTGTTCACTAGAAATATATCTACATCATTCCTTTAGTGAATATTAATCATGCAGTAGTTATCAATTCCAGAAACGTCTTTTTTTTACAAACATTGTTGTTTGAAGGTTAGGAATCTATTTTTACAATAAAAGATTCTAAGTAATTTTAAAAGTTACAGTCGATAAAACGTTTTCATACTTAAATAAATATAAAATACATAATAAAAGTAATAAAATTTCGCGTGAAGAAACATACATGACTTTTTACCTTTTCTTACTGCAGTAAGGGAAAATTTCAATGAGAGGGCTTTTGGATGAGGGATAGGGTTATGTTTTCCTCTAAAGTGCTGCATCAATTTATTATATAATTGGGTTAATCTAAATGGTAATTAAATATGTGGCCACAATATATTTAATGTAACTTAACGATAAATTTGATTAGAACCGTGCATTGTTCTCGTATATTATTTTACAAACAAAAAAACTTAAAAGCACTGTCCAGGACCACCGCCCCCAAATAATAGTGCTTTAGATGTGTATTATTGTAAAGTACATAGAAAATCAATATAACCAGTTTTGAAAAGTGTCAGTAAAATCGCACTTCTTGTTGATGGCTTTTGACCGAAACTTTTGTGTCAATTGCAGAAGTGTGGTTAAGTAAACAGCAACATCAAGTTGAGCTTTCAGAGATTTTTCTTTCATTTTTGAGATTTATTTTTGTACTCTCCCAGTTAAATTTTAACTTTAAACAAACAGAAATCAGTGATGTTAAACTTTCAAGTTCAGAATATTGATCCAAATTTTCGTAATACATCCCCAGGTGATATTTCGTTAAATCTTTCAGGTGTCAGGGAATTTTATGTCTCAGGTTTCTTATTACATATATTTCCAAACATGAATTGGAAAATTCAGATACGATCGCAATGCTTCCTCTTATATACCACAAAGTGAAAGAAAAAAAAACTGTATAAATACTTATCTTAATTAGAATAAGTATAAAAATGGTCAACACAATTGATTGATGTAAAGAATACATAATGTAAAAAAAAAAAACGAGAGGAAAGATATAACCTCAAACAATCACTTCCATTCATATTTCTTATCTGTGTAGTTCTTATATATCTACAAGAGAGAGAGAGGTTATAATGACGTCACTGTTACCTTCTTTATTTAGACTGTTTTGTTGATGTTTACTGCGCATTCTATCGGATATTCGATGAAATAATTTTCACTTTTAGCAAAATAAAAAAAAGCACTTTCTCAGACTTACTTAGAACATTTCTAAAAAATCTGATGTGAAACACTCACACAACTTTCTGTTACTGCGCCTGTTAATAGAATTATTTATAAAATAACAAATTTTGATTAAACTCCTGAAATAAATATGGAGATGTGGTATCGAAACCAGACTACTAGCCAAAGCAGGTAGAGAAGTTAAGAATGCGCCCCATATATTTGAAATTTTACGCCACAAATTCTTGGGATTGTGTCTTTGATGATCTTTTGAGGAGCCCTAAGTGCGGAAAAAAATATTTGTAGCGAATGGACTCTGTGTGTGTGTGTGTGTGTGTGTGTGTGTGTGTGTGTGAACGAAAATATCTCAAAATAGAAAAATCGCACGAAGCTCAAATAATTGATATTTCGTTTAGGAGGTACTATCATCGCATTGACATAAAGGTTTCAGGCAAAATCCATTAACCGGATGTTGCACAGTTATAGAATTTTTACTTTCTCTTACTCCTAAGCGGAAGTATTGTGATCGTGTCAAATTTTCGATATCTAGTTTTCACCGGAAATATCCGTTTTGAAGTCCTCTGAGTCCAAAAAAGTGGTTTTTTAGCAAATGGTCTGTGTGTGTGTCTGTGTATATGTATGTATGTGAACAGCATTGCTCAAAAACGAAAAACCGTAGAATGTTCAAACTTAATATTCCGCTTAGGTATCACCATGGGATCTGACAGTACGTTACACGTCAAAATTCCTCAACCGGAAGTACCACTTTACTAGTTGTTTTTTTTTTTCCGTTTTTACGATTTTCTCCAAAATGGCTCCGACGATTTTCTTTAAACTTAGCACATCGTCTGCACATACAAAGAATTACAACTTTTATTTGAAACATTTCTCCGGAAAAATAATTTTAGGGGGATGCATGTTTTGGGTGAACTAGGGGTTATGCTTTCCTCTAAAGTGCTGTTTTTAATTTACTATACGATTCCCATCATCCATATACCGTGCAAAACGTTTAACATGAAATCGCATAACATGAAAAATCTGTTAATACGAAATCATACTGCGATCCCGACAAAATACTGTGTAATTTCATACATTTTTTTTTCTTTTAACACGAAAAGATTTCACTTTCCGTACGAACAAAATATACCTGTTTTCTGTAGTCACATCATCACGCAGATTATTTGGCTAATTTTTTTTCGTTAAACGGAACAAAATAAACACGGCTGCCACTATTGCTAGGTCTCCGCTTCTCTTTTTTGAGTAGGTAAAGGCACCGCCATTGCCAAAACATTTCAGATAGTTTTGGAATTCGGAAAATTTTGTTAAAATCAGCGATTTTGTTGTTTTTTTTGGTAATTTTAATAATAAACGTATTTTTTACTTTCAGTAAGAGGAAGTATTGTAAGCGTGTCAAATTTTCGATATCGAGTTTTCACCGGAAATATGCGTTTTGAGGTCCCTTGTGTCCAAAAAAGTGGTTTTTAACAAATGGTCTGTGCGTGTGTGTGTATGTGAACAGCATAACTCAAAAACGAAATACGGAGAAAGTTGAAACTTGATATTCCGTTTAAGAATAACCATGGGATCTGACTGTACGTTATCTGTCAAAATTCCTTAATCGGAAGTGCCACTTTACTTTTTGCGTTTTTTCAAAAATGGCTCCGGACGATTTTCTTGAAAATTCTCATATAAACTAAACATACAAAGATCAACAACTTTTATTTAAAAAATTTCTCTGGGAAAATTCATTTAAGGGCACTTTTAGGGGAGACGGTGGGATTATGTTTTCCTCTAAAGTGCTATCATAGTTGATTACACAATTCTACCATCCAAAAAAAAAAAATTAATTAGAAATAAATAGATGGCCAAAAATCCGAGTTTCAAGGAAATTAGTATACCGGAAGTGCGCTTTTACTGAACAGTTTTTTTTTTTTTCAGTTTTCGACGAATTTCATTCAATTTGGTACACAAACAATAAAATTTGTCAATTATAATTTTGAGAACTGGAGTAAGAGAAAGTTGTGTGTGTTTGTATTTCACACCAGATTTTTTTTACGTGTACACTGGCAGAGAAATCGGGACTTAAACAAACCGCTATTTTACCGCCAGTTTCATGTTAAACGTTTTTCACTGTAATATGCAATGCAGATTTAGATACGTTGCCCCAAAAAATTCTGAGTTTTGAAGGAAAAACGGTTGACCGGAAGTGCGATTTTTATTGAACTATTTTCCTGCGATTTTCTCCATAAAAATACCGGAAGTTAATTAGAACGATGTAAAATTGCTGTAAGAGAAAATTGTATTTATATATTTCACACCAATTAGAAAAAGTAAACAATCTTTAATTTTTATCACTTCCTTTAAATATTTTTCTTCAATCTTTTACAGTATTTTATTATTATATAGAATGCAACTTTCACATTCTTATAGTCTTCTTTTTATATTTAATACCTCTTTGGGTTAATAAATAGAGAACAGGATTACTAGAAACTTTGTATAAATACTAAAAACAAAGCCTCCTGTTACTAAACTATATACGTACTTTAAACAAAATTTAAAGTATGCCACTCCCTAATAATTTAACATAAAAAAGATAATGAAGCTTTCTTCCTTTTGGTTTCATTCTTTTATCTCCATTCTTTTTTTTTCTTTTATTTTTATCTTTATCTTTTATTGTTGTTGAGGAGAAAGTGTCTGCTTTATCGTTCAGAACTTTTTTTTTTTCTTAAAGGTAAGAGAGATCCTTCTATTTAAATTGTAAATTATATGATTTTGTATTTTTTTTGGTGTCAAAACTTTAAGGGCCGCTTCATATTATGTCCAAATGAATGTTTCTATATAACTTATTTTAATTAAAATATAATTTGATTAAGAAATCAACTAATATATAAATTTTAATTCGAATCAATAAATGGTAATATTTACATTTTAGTTTAATAATATACGTATAATCATATCGAGTACGGAATTTGACCGCATGAGCGCAGCAAGTGCGTCAAACTGAAATGAGAGTTGTAAAAAAAAAAATGCTTCGCTCACAAGTCAGATTTTACGTATTAGAATTTTATCCGGCAATCTTATTAAATTATTGGTTCTTAATTTAATTAATATAAAAAAAAAGATATGAAAAGGTGTAAATACTGAGAATGTATTTTAATTCAAGTTACAATACTTTCCTCTCTCTATAACCTGATTCCGTTTGATATAACCTCTAATGTTGATTTCTATGTATTTGAAATTTGTTTTGATCTTGTTTTCGAGTATTGCCGCTAGATTTCGGGCTAATTAGAATTGAATATGGTTATTCTTGCACACACTATGTGAGTGAAAACAGTGTGTAACTCAACTTGTGAGTTGAAAGTTGAAAGTTTCTTCACTAAGTTTAGTATAATTATCGTCATTATTAATCAACGATTGCAGAAAAAAGTTAATTTTTTACTTTCTCTTACTCCTAGTAAGAGAAGTATTGTAATCGTGTCAAATTTTCGATATTGAGTTTTCACCGGAAATATGAATTTTGAGGTCCCTTGAGTCGAAAAAAGTGGTTTTTATCAAATGGTCTGTGTATGTGTGTGTGTGTGTGTGTGTATGTGTATGTATGTATGTATGTGAACAGCATAGCTCAAAAACGAAAAATCGTAGAAAGTTCAAACTTGATATTCCGTTTAGGTATCACCATGGGACCCGACAGTGGGTCATCTGTTAAAATTCCTCAACCGGAAGTACCACTTTACTTGTTGGTTTTTTTACGTTTTTGCAATTTTCTCAAAAATCGCTCCAACGATTTTCTTCAAACTTTCTATATCAACTACACATACTAACAGCTATAACTTTTATTTGAAACATTTCTCTGGAAAATTCATTTAAGGGCACTTATGGGGGAGGAGTGGGGTTAGGTTTTCATCTAAAGTGCTATTTCAGTTTATTAGACAATTCTATCATCTAAATAATGTTAATTAAAATTAAATATGTTGTTGAAATTCCGAGTTTGAAAAAATCGGATAACCGGAAGTGCGTTTTTACTTTACTACTTTTACTAAATAATTTTTTCACTTTTCGCGATTTTCTGAAACGTATATAAATTAAACATACAAAGATCTATAACTTTTATCTAAAACATTCTCTGGGAAAATTCATTCAAGGGCACTTTTAGGGAGGGGTGGGTTACAGATTCCTGTAAAGTGGTATCATACTTGATTATATAATCTATTATCCAAACAAAATTAATTAGAAATAAATAGATGGCCTAAATTCCAAGTTTTAAGAAAATTTGTAAGCCGGAATAAGGAAGTACGATTTTACTGAACAGTTTTTTCAGTTTTCGACAAATTTCGTTATATTTGGTACACATTCTATAACTTTTTGTCAATTATAATTTTGAGAACAGGAGTAAGAGAAAGTTGTATGGTGTTTCACACCAGATTTTTGTTTTTTTTTTTTTTTTTTGCCGGACACTTGCCAGCGTTTGCTACCTACAAATTTTTCTAATATATATATGGATTTAATGACGATAACAAACAATATTTATCAATTAATCTTGATCTAGAAATTGTTTTGAAACGATCGATAAATGAAAATTATGAAATCTAAATTATGTTACGGAGTAAATTTGCTTAGTGGTTATTAGATAATAATTATATGCATAATAATATGTTATAGTAATTAAACAATAAATTATATCAGATATCTGATATTCACATTATGCTATCTGACATTCACTAAGATATCTACCGTTGACATCCGTTCTATATGACAGACGTGTATGTACTTACAAACGTGTTTTGTGTGTGTGTGTGTGTGTGTGTGTGGACTTGTATGTGTTTAGTTTATGCTGCTTAATATAATTATGTTAAAATAATTTTATTATTATTATTATTTAATGGCATTAGCTATAATACAATTAATTGCAGTAAAAATTACTATATTATTTGTTTTATATTTTATTATTATTTTTTATAATATAAAATACCAATCTTTTAGTCGTTTTTTTTTATTTTATTTTCTTTTATAATTTTTTCGACGTTTCAGCGTCTGGTTAGGCCATTTTCTTCAAGAGCATGATGTGATTCATTACATAACTGTAAAAAAATAATTAAGTGCAAATAAAAAAATGATTACAATGTAAATATTATAGGTATATATATATATATATATTTTCATACCCCAAAAAATTGTATAGTTTGGGACATATTTTTTCCCCCCAAAATAGTCCAGTAATTTTCAACTTAAAAGTTTTTAAAACGCAGAAACCAGCGGGATGATAAATTTTTATTATAAATATGTGTTGAAATATTTTATTGAAGTTAAGATGCCATTTGCTGAGTTTAATTTTTTTTTTTTTTTTTTAATTAAATGTTCGCCATCCTTGCATTCAGCTCTGATCCCATCTCATTACAGACTCTCTTACAGACTCATTTAAATAAAATAGAATCTTGGGCCAAAAAATGTCGAATTAATGTCAACCCACAAAAATGTCAACAAATCACCTTTACTCTGCGTCTTGCGTCCCCTGTCCTGCAGTAACCTTCAACTCTCTCCTGCAAACTTAGTTCGCTACCTTGGGATGTAGTTCGACAGAAGACTAACATGGAATCCACATACGAAACTAAAAAAGACTGGAACATAACAAACGGAATAAGTTACTACTCAGACTAATAGGAAGACGATCGAAACTACCTCTTGAGCACAAACGACTGATATACAACTGTATACTCAAACCAATGTGGACTTACGGGCTTGAACTGTGGGGTTCAACTAAACGCTCAAATTCCCAGAAAATTCAGTCTTTTCAGTCAAAAGTTTTCCGTCAGACAACAGATGTCTCTATCTCTATGTCTCTAACTCTACCCTCCACAACGATCTCAAAATCCCAAATATATCTGAACCTGTCAAAACTAAATATAAAAAAATTCCATGACTCTCTTACTCTCTCAACTCTAATCCTCTTGTACAAAATCTCGCCACCACAACTATACCAGATAATCCACCCTGTCGACTGAGCCGCTGTTGGCCCCGTGATCACACTTCCAGCAATAGGAAGTAATTCCTTTGAGAGTGTTAACGCTGGGGGTAGCTTCTCTTCTCCAGCCAATCACGTTATTCATCATCACACATCATCATATTCACTCATTATATTTATTTATGTAAATTGTGAATTTCAAATAAAAGAAAAAAAAAAATGTCATTTTCTATTATTACTATATGTTAAGCAAATAGTTCCAAAATCAGCCATGCCGCTCTTCAAGCAACTCACATTAGCCAACGCTACCATGCTACATTTATTACCAACATCACTCTTTGGTCTACTCACACTATCTTCTATTTCGCTTTCTTCTTCTCACAAGTATCGTTAAATATAAATTGGGAGGATATCAATTTCATACTCACCACCATCTGCAACCAAACCCAGCATTCCAACAACAGCATTCCTTGACCCTTACAACAGTAAAAGATTTAACATAATATAAAAAAAAAATTTTTTATAAACTTTCACAAACACAAAATAAATTTTAAAATTTATAAACTTTTTTTATTATTATTAAAAGCTGGAAACTGTGTGGAAAAATTTTTCTGTTTTTATTTATTTTTTTCCGTTGATTTATTCAAACAAAATTCTTTCTTTGTCCCATAATAACCGGTTTTCAATAAGAGGATTAATATTTATTGAACTTGCTAGTTAGTAAATTTTATGAAAACTTTTGTTTGTCAGTTTTCTTTCTTGTTTGGTTTTTTTTTTCTCTCTCTCTCTCTCTAATATAAAAGCGACATGGTAGTTTTTTTTGCATGATACAAGACGATCCAGGATTTTTATTTGTATTTATTTTTACTATAAATAAAATGTAGGATTAAAATCGCGCCACAAAGAAAGGCGTCTTTACAAACAGTTTTTTTTTTTTTTATTCTAGGAGTTAGTGGTAACAAATCTGCCACATTTTTTTCTTTTTTTTTTTTACAAGAACTGAAAGCAAAATAAAAATAAAAATAAAAAATCTGGTGTGAAACTTGAAAATTTTAGATATTTGCTTTAACATAAATAAATTATAAAGGTAATGGAGGTTACATGATCTATCTCCAAGGTAGATAGTACTAGAAGTAATTAATAACATTGTAGAAAGGGAAGGGATTAGCTCAGTGGTAGCGCGCTGGACTAGCAATGCGGAGGTACCAGGTTCGCGTCTAGCTGCTGCCCTTAGATTTTTTTTTCCTTTTTAGAACCCTCTTATAGTTCACTGTCCGGTGATGGACAACGTTGTCTGTAAGAAGAGAACACTGAGAAGGCTTCCGGATCTTTGGGAATAACTATATGGACCCAGAAAGGCTTTGGATAGCATTGGGCTTACTTAGCTCCCACCCCTCAGGCAATTAAAAAAAAATAATAATAATTACATTGTAGTCCAGTAGACAGCGCCAATAATGTTAAACAAATATCATTTGAACATTTGAAATCTAACGTCACATATAATTCTTCAGAGCTTCTTAGAATTTTTGTAGAAAAATGTTACAAAAAAAAAATTAATAAGTTTCTTATTTATGCAAGCAAGCATTCCAAGTTTTTTATTTTTTAAATCTGGTGTGAAACACTCATACAACTTTCTTTTACTACAGTATTCAAAATTATAATTGACAATATTTATAGTTTGTGTAAAAAAATTTAATGAAAATTCGTCGAAAACTGAAAAAAAAAAACTGTTCAGTAAAAGCGCACATCCGGTTTACAAATTTTCTTCAAACACGGAATCTTGGACATCTCGTATTTATTTGTAATTAATTTTGTTTGGATGATAGCATTGTATAATCAACTATGTGTATAGCACTTTAGGAAAAAATATAACCACATCCCCTCCCCTAAAAGTGCCCTTAAATAAATTTTTCTAGAGAAATGTTCTAAATAAAAGTTGTAGATCTTTGTATGTTTAGTTGATATAAGAAGTTTCAAGAAAATCGTCGAAGTCATTTTTAAGAAAATCGCGCAAAAGTGAAAAAAATCATTTAGTAAAGTGGTAAAGTAAACAAACGCACTTCCAGTTATCCGATTTTTTCAAACTTGGAATTTCAACAACATATTCAATTCTAATTAACATTTTTTAGATGAGACAATTGTCTAATAAACTGAAATAGCACTTTAGATGAACACCTAACCCCGGATCCCTCCCCCAAAAGTCGCGTTAAATGAACTTTCCCAGAGATATGTTTTTCAAATAAAAGTTGTACTAGGAGTAAGAGAAAATAAAAAATAAGTTTATGTATTAAAATTACAAAAAAAACAAAATCGCTGATTTTAAAAAATTCAACGAATTCCAAAACTATCTGAAAGTTTTGACAATGGCGGTGCCTTTGCCTACTCAAAGAAACAAGCGGAAACTAGCAACACTGGCAGCCATGTTTATTTCGTTCCATCTAACGATAAAAAAAATCTGCGTGGCTAATGTGAGAGCAGAAACAGACACACACAAAGACGGTATGCTAAAAATCACTTTTTTGGACTCACGGCACCTGAAAACGGATATATCCGGTGAAAACTCGATATTGAAAATTTGACACGATTACAATACTTCCTCTCACTATGGAGTAAGAAAAAGTAAAAATTGGCCGAGTGGGGCGGAATAAAGTTCTATGTGGGAAAACTTATAAAATGGGTTTTCTAGAGAGTGAGAAGGCAGAAAACCTTTTAAGGAAAAGTGTGCGTATGTTTTTTTTTTATTTTTCTATTTTATTTGTAATACATTTCTGTCCTCATACAAGGGCAGAATTGTTTTTTGTTTTTTTAGGATTGTTTCTGTGGGAAGTGGGCAATTTATAGTTGACCTGGGCTGTGTTTATATTAACAATAATAAAATACATGTGATATGAAATACGAAACGAAAGGTGACATTCTCTAATTACATTTCACAAACATTAGATGAAAAATAAATTCAAATAGCATAAAATAGAAGCATATGATTTATTTTTTTTTAAATTACATATAAAGGTTAAAATGTTTACATGGGTTTAAGGCAAATTGAGAAAAGCTGAATCCTTTTTACTTTCTCTTACTCCTAGTAAATGGAAGTTTGGCGATCATGCCAGATTTCTGAAAGGATTTTGGATTGCAATGACTGGATTCGACGGGAATTTAAATGTTTGGTTGAACGCCATAGTTAAATAGCGTTTAAGTCCACATAGGGAAGCTGTTTAACCAGTAAGCGCCAAAAAAAAAATCATTAAAATATTTATGAGTCACTAATACCGAAATAGCTTTTAAAGGAATTTTCATTTGACATATAAAAGACATAGCACCTAAATATCGAAGATATATTATGTTGGCATCATTGATTGAATTCCATCATGGCTTCTCAAATATATTGAGGCTTCTTCAATAGTACGTTCGTATAATAGTTTTTGTCAGTTTTTTTTTTACTTTCTCTTAATGATGTTTAATGGAAACATTACGATCGTTGGCAAAATTTTTGAAACTGAATATTTAACGAAGTTGATTTTTTTGGGGGGTTTTGGGGGGGGGGGGGCAGGAATGTTAAGAACTTCCCTCTAAATTGCAGTTCAATATTTATGGTTCTACCACCTATATAATTTTAAGTATATTAGGAGCAGTGCTAAAATTCTATGTTTGAAGAAAATCGGTTAACCTGAAAGTGTAGATTAGATTGTAGATTGACACAAGGGGAGGACGGGGGCTCATTCTTCTGCGATAAGAGGTCACCTAAAATTATGGCACATCCCTTAGCTTCGCCCTCTAAATCAGACCTAGCAAAGCTGAGAGTGGCGCTCCGTCATGAAGCTCGTGGCTTCGGAATTGTTTGTCCCCAGTTGAAGAAACCTCACAAAGGATGACCCATCCTCCTCGACCCTGCAGAAAAGGGCATAACGCGTTATCTACAAGAAGTAATTGGTTTATGTACCAATGCAGCCTACAATGCCATATTAATTGACCCACTGTTAGCCTTATGTCCCTTCGGCTATGGCTCAATAGGTCCATTGTAAATTTAAGCGACATGTCACCAAGAAGAGTTTATTAGTCTGCCTCTATCTTGGTGTTCTCTCCCACCATTGCAGACGCTGTTCTTCTGTCCAGAAGTTTGAATTAGCTCCTCGCAACCCGAAGAAGGATTCGGGGCCTATAAAGATATGGGCAGAAATTCATGCATTTAGAAAAATATCAAATTTTACTTCGACAGGAAGTATCGGAATCAGGTGTTTGTAAGTCTCTTTAGATTATTTCCAGTTATGCCAGAAAAAATCTGAGCTCTGCATCATTCTGAGTAAACAAAAATCTGGTGTGAAACACTCACACAACTTTCTCTTACTCCAGTTTTCAAAATTGTACCTAATTGACAAATTTTATAGTTCGTCTACTAAATTTGATCCCTTGGATTGCGTCGAAAACTGAATAAAATGTTCAGTAAAAACGCACTTCCGGTTTACTAATTTTCTTCAGTAAAAACTCACTTTTGGTCATCCGATTTTTCTTCAAACTTGGAATTTCAGCAACCTATTTAATTTTAATTAATATTATTTAGATGATAGAATTGTATAATAAACTGAAATAGCACTTTAGAGGAAAACCCACCAAACCCCCTCCCCTGAAAGTGCTCTTAAATGCGTTTTCCCGGAGAAATGTTTCAAATAATAATTGTAGATCTTTGTATGTGCAGTACATATACTGCAGTACTATACGAAGTTTAAAGAAAATCGTTGGAGCTATTTTCGAGAAAATTGCAGAAAAGTGAAAAAACCATTCAGTTACGTAGTACTTCCGGTTGAGGAATTTTGACCGCTGACCTACTTTCACATTACACATGGTGATACCCAAACGGAATAACAACTTTGAACTTTCTGCAATTTTTCGTTTTTGAGCTATGTTGTTCACATACATACATACACAGTCACACACACACACACACACACACACACACACACACACACACACCCAAACACACACACCATTTGCTAAAAAAACACTTTTTTGGACTTAGGGAACCTCAAAACGGATATTTCCGGTGAAAACTCGATTACGAAAATTTGGCATGATTACAATACTTCGTCTTACTAGGAGTAAGAGAAAATAACAAGCTTCATATGTTGAAGGTTACCTCACGAAGGCATGTCAGACTCAGGGGGGAGGGGCACCTGCAAAAGCTGGGCCTAGAACACGATAGCACCTGCAGATTCTATGAGAAGGTGGAGGAGATTTGAATACACTTCTTCAGGGTCTGCTAAGCTATCATTTGAGAAGACTTGGAAGCTTGGGCACCTCTCAGGTGTTGGAAGAAGACGTATGCTCCCTAAGAACCTTCCTACATTCTGAGATTTCTCAGAAATCCAAACTTGGAAAAAGTGCTGTAGGGTGATTGCTCTAATTTCGACACTAATTTGGGATGGGGGAGGACAAGGTAGACCTCTTTTGGGCCCAGTGCACTTATAACCTTCGAAAAAAAAAACAAATATATTAGTGAATAGTCTATACAAGTTCATGGTGAATTATATAACTCAATATTGCAGGAATCTCACAATTGATACCAATTATGTATCCCCATTGAATTCAATGCTAAGTTGTCCGTAAAAATTCGTCACACGGAAGTATGGCTTTTTTTCATGATTTTCCCGGATGTTAAGCTACTCTCTAAACTGCCATTTGGATAAATAATACAGGTCCCATTTCCTACACAGTAATATTGGACAACTTATTATTCACGACAGACCTATTAATGCAGGTCGCAGTGAAATGAGACTCGGCTTTCCCCGTCTGTCAATCTAACATTGACAACCAAATATTTAGTTTTCTAACCATAAAAAAAAAAATCTGGTGTGAAACACTCACACGAGTTTTTCTTACTTTAATTAATACAATTTAATCAAGAAATTGTCTTTAAAATTGCATCATTATAATGTTTTTACTTGTAATTCTTAGCAGTCTCATATGAAGTGCTCCAAATCCAAATTGACAAAGCTTATGCAATTTAAATTTCAATTTATATTAATTGCTAGTCACCCAATACTCTTTAATATTATTTTTTTCCGAAAAACGTTCCTTTCAATGCAGCAAGCATTTCAAGTTTAAAGAAAATCGTTGCAGCCGTTTTCAAGAAAATTCCCCAAAAAAAACTATTCTGTAAAATCGTACTTCCGGTTGACCGAAAATCTACAAACTTGCAATTTATCAATAACTTCTAATGTGTATTAATAATGGGTTTTCCAATAAGGGTGGGTCGATGTTGAAATGGAATAAAACAAGCTATGTGTGAGGTATTAACGAAATTTTTTTTGTTTTTGAAAGGTCATTATTTATGGAACATAACATCGTTCAAATGTCCGCCGCAGATTCTCACGGTGGCAAGGATCCGAGTGGTCCAATTTTCAATGACTCTGCCGCATAGATCCGGCTGAATTTCAGCGATGGCATTGGTTATTCTTGACTTTAAATGCATCAGTCGATTGCGGATTATTGGCATAGATCTGCGGACTTCAGGAAAACCCTACAAGAAAAAGTCTAGCGGGGGTCAAAATCGCACGATCTTGGTGGCCAATTCACGTCACATCTGCAAGAGATCCCTCAAATACCCTCAAATCGTTCATGCAGAATGTCCATCGTGGGGTCCGCTGTATGGCACGTAGCGCCGTCCTCCATATCCTCCATATCGTTCAATTTGGACCAAAAGAAATCGGGTTATCATCGTTCTGTAGCGCTCGCCGTTGACGGTGATGGCCTCACCAAATGTCGTTTTCAAAAAAGTACGGACCAATGACGCTGCCGGCTCCAAAATACGCACCAAACATTAACTTTTTGTAGATGCATTACCACTTGGTGAACCTCATGTCGGCTGGCGTCATCCCATATACGACAATTATGCTTGTTAACATTCATCCAAAAATGCTCCTCGTCGCTAAAGATGATTTTTCGGGCCAAAATTGGGGTCCTCTTCCAAACGTTCCGAAGCCCAGTCAGCGAACAAACTGCGTTATGTCTATGGTCATTAACTTCGAGCTCCTAAGCCCATAGGCCCAAACTCTTGACGCAAAATTCGCCAAGTTGAAGTCTGCGAAAGGCCGAGTTCTTGTGCACGGCGAGGAATTGACTGCCTCGGGTTCTCCTGCACACTTTCACGGACCGCGGCAGTGTTCTCGGTCAATCGGGCGTTCCTTTAACGTACGGGTGTTATCTGATTGTTTACCGAACCGGTCTTCTCGAATTTGGCCACCAAACGTTGGAGAGTCGACTTTGAAGGGCCATCTCGTCGGCCGTAAAATAGGCGCAACGCGAGCAACGTTTGCACTAACAAACACTCATTTTGATAATAAAGTTTTATAATTTGGACGTACTGCTCAATCATGTAACTTGCCATGGTGATTTGGCATCTGTAACAGAATAATAAACAACAGATCAGACAGACGCCACCAAAACAACATGGTCGCCACAGGCTGCCAACATCGCCCCGCCTCAATTGAAAAACCTTTTATTATGTTGATGGTAAACCCTCCTTTTCCACCAGAATCCCAAAAAAATTAAAATTTCCCGAGAAAAGGTTTGAAATAAGTAATAGGCATTGTTGTATGTAAAAAACCGTTCAGTGAAGTTTAACTTCCGGTTGAAAGATTATTTCGGAACCTTCGTGTCAGATGTGTTCTAGCATCTAAACGAAATAACAACTTTGAGTTTCCGGTGGCATATTTTAATTTTAGAGAATTCTATTAAATCACTCACACACACACACACACACACACACACACCATTCGCTAAAAACATTTTTTCCTTACCCAGGGGAAAACTCAGTTTCAAAAATTTGGCTTTATTCACAAAAATTCCACTCATTAGGAAGTGAAGAAAATTAGGATCGCCATTTTCGAGCCAAACTCCAGAAATCTCAAAAAGCTATTTCTGTATAGTCGCTCTTTGGGTTAATTGATTTTTTTCAAATTTTGCATTCTATTAATGCCTTCTAAAGTATATTAATATTAAATCGTTGGTAAAAGCATATATTTTACAGAAGTAACACTTCAAGGCATAACGCTACTGTTCCCGCCAGAACCTCCCCAAACAATATATTTTCCCGGGAAAAATGATTCAAATAAAAGTTATAGATATTTATGTATGTAGATAGTGTACGAAGTTTAAAGAAAATCGTTGGAGCTGTTTTCGAGAAAATCGCAAAAAACTGAAAAAAAAATCAGTCAATCAGTAAACTCGCAATTATGGTTTATGAATTTTCTCTGCAACCTGATCGTGTCAGATGCGGTGATAGTATCTAAACCAGCTTCTTCCATTTGCTAAAAAAACATTTTTTTTTTTTTTTTGAACTTAGGGGACTTCAAAACATATATTACCGATGATAACGTAATTTTTTAAAAATTGACACGATTGCAATTTTTTTTTTTTTACTTTCTCATATTAGCAGTAAAAGAAACACACAACCTATCCTACCTACAAAAAAAAAAAAATCTGGTGTGAAATACTCACACAACTTTCTCTTACTCCAGTTCTCAAAATTATAATTGACAAATTTTATAGTTTGTGTACCAAATATAACGAAATTCGTGGAAAACTGAAAAAACAGGTCAATAAAAGCGCACTTCCGGTTTAATAATTTCCTTGAAAGTCGGATTTTGGCCATCTATTTATTTCTAATTAATTTTCTTTGGATGATAGAATTATATAATCAAGTGTGATAGCACTTTAGAGGAAGGTGTAACCCCACTCCTCCCCTAATAGTACCCTTAAATGAATTTTCTCAGAGAAATGTTTTAAATAAAAGATGTAGATCCTTGCATTCTTAGTTTTTATAAACGTTTCAAGAAAATCGTGAAAAAGTGAAAAAAAAATCATTTAGTAAAGTGGTAAACTAAACGCACTTCCGGTTATCCGACTTTTTTGAAACTCGGAATTTCAACAACATATTTAATTCTAATTAACTTATTTAGATGACAGAATTGTCTAATAAACTGAAAAATCACTTTAGATGAAAACCTAACCCCACACCTCCGCCATAACTGCCCTTAAATGAATTTTCCCAGAGATATGTTTCAAATAAAAGTTGTAGCTCGTTGTGTGTGTAGTTGATATACCAAGTTTTAAAAAAATCGGCGGAGACATTTTTGAGAAAAACGCAAAAAAGTAAAAAACAAAACAAACTAGTAAAGTGGTACTTCCGGTTGAGGAATTTTGACAGATAACGTACAGTCAGATCCTAATCTGAACTCCTAATATCAAAATGGAATATCAAGTTTCAACTTTCTGCGGTTTTCGTTATTGAACTGTGCTGTTCACAAACACACACACAGACAGAGATTTTTGTTAAAAATCACTTTTTTGGACTCAGGGGACCTCAAAACGGATATTTCCGGTGAAAACTCGATGTCGAAAATTTGACACGATTACAAATACTCCCTCCTACTAGGTGTAAGAGAAAGTAAAAATATATAGATTACAGAAATATTAAGGTCTGGTTAAAGAATAATAAACTATTACAGCCATGACAGTATTTATTACTTAGTATTATTAGCTCTACCTGTCTACTCTTCTGGGAAGTAAAGCTGGTATTATGATACCCCTATCCTTTGGACCACCTGGGGGGGGAGAAGATTTCTTTGTTACAAGATTACTCAGCAATTTATTATTTTAGAGTGCCCTTTAGTAATCTTGGGCGATTATATTTCTGTAATTTATATACTGTTATTAGGATTATATACTATATTGTATTATACAGTGTTCAGCCTTACATACAAGTTGTTTACTAAGCAAAACTTTTTTTGTTTCTGTAAGAGCTCCGACTGATTTTTAGCCGGCCGGGCAGACAAAAGCAATGTGCTGACAAAGAACTCACTCTGGCAGGTCATGGTTCCTTTTTGGCTCTTTACCAGGATTATTTAAAATAATAAAGACAGCCTTTCAGGTGTTTTGTGTTTTTTTTTAAAGATCCTCTTTGCATTGCAAGAGATTATCCTCCTATCGAGAAATGCATATTTTTTTTGGCAAGAAGCTAGCGTGGAAACTGTAGTTAATGTTGAGCAAATTGGAATGTGGCATTTTGGCAGAAACCCTTTTTTCAATCTGCTTTATTTTTCCCATTTAATGTAAGTAATTCTGTTTGTAGATTCCGATATCTCGGATTTAATACCTACGTTCAAACAATTCTACCCGGATCTGATCTGATTAGTTTACGTATTTGTTAAATTTTGACAAATTATTTCGGTTTTTCCTAAAGAGTTCTTATTCATCTTCTCGAGTGACTCGTCACGAGTTCGAAATTTTGAGAACCAGTATTGTCTATTCTCCTAGAAAGTGTCCTTACATCAAGAACATAATGCAGCCGCAATGACAACTGTTGTTATATTCCCAACAGTCCTCACGCGGTAGTCTACTGGCTAGCGCACTCGCTTTTGGTGCGAGATTTCAGGGTTCGATTCCCGTGAGAGCAAAGTCGGTGCGTTTTTTTTTTTAATGGCATTAGCCTTTAGCCATACACCAGCAACATAATAAATATTTAGTGTTGTATTATGGATAAACAATTCAGTTAAAGTAGTAATTGTATTTTTGAAAAATGCTTGCAAATTTTCATGATTGAAGGATTTTATTTACGAATTCGTATAATATCTTGAGCACTTCTATATATTATCAGAAAACAAGATTTCTTCATAGACGGCACTCTCTCGAAAGTACTTCTTAGTTTTATCTTGGAAAATTAATCTGGCCGGTCTGATGTTTACTGCAGGCTATGGACGAGATGTTTGAAATCTTCACGTATTTCACACGAGGAGCACAGAGAGCTTACTACTTGCTCAATTTTGCACAGATAGGCTCTGCAAATAGCGTGATTTGACCTCAGACGACAGATTGTAGTCAACCATGTGTTTATCTAATAAATGATCCTTAAACCATGATCTTCCGACAATTCTAATGTTAGATTTGTAAAAATACCCTTTTTCTACAGTTTTTAGATAAATTTTCCCATTTAGCAAACTCCATTTTTATACAAATGGCGATAGTATGCTTTGTAGGATAGCTGGAGATTTAGTAGTTCTCCGTGAATGGCTGCTTCTCGTGCTAGTTTGTCTAAGTCGGTGTTAACCCAGAATATTGTGAAAAAAGTGGGAAGCTACAGTTGGTAGCGCCCTAAGTAACGAAGGCCGGAACTAAAACGGCGAGGGAACTGCGGTGTGCTTACCTTACCACCCCCGTTAACAATACAAATCGCCGTTTGGCAAGCCTTGGCCTTTCATGGGCTTTTGCGCCATAGGGTATATTCCCAACAGAACTGGGTGAATTTATATTTCAACGATAAATTTTTTACAAAAAAGATCTGTTGTCAAACACTCACACCAGATTCGGTGATATTTAGACGTTTCGGTGATAATATAATTTTTCGAACGCATCGAAATAAGAAGTTGTGAATTTGGACCAGCTAAACCTCATAAGATTATATATACAACCACAACTAACAAGTGTAAGTGTAACAGAAACATTACATTGAAGTGAACTCTCTACAGGAACTTGGTGTTTACTCTGAAGATGGATGAAAATCCGAAACCGGCCTTGAACAATATAAATATGCATGCTACGACGGATAAAATACCAGATAAATTTTGTATAAATGAAAACCGAATTATCCTATGTTGTTCTAGTGATCGTTATTTTTTAGGAGCGCTAGTGTCGCCTGGAGACACTGTAAAAACATTGGTATTCTACACATAAATATCTGAAACAAAGTAAATCAAATATAATTTAACCAAAGTATTAAGTTCTATTGTTAAGTAATATAATTTATTCTTTTTTTATAGGAATGCGGCGGAGTGGGGTACTACGTGCGTGGCTAGCATGTACGCTGCTGGCATGTGCATGTATGCAGAACTGCTTCGCCGAGTTATATACAGCTTTGGCCGATCTAGAAGAATTATTAGATACGGAAGCAGTATTTTTACAAACTTTAGAATCATATATTACACAACAAGAATCAAGGCTAAATCTGTTAAAAAGGTAATATTTTCAAAAATAAATCTGTAATATTAATTTGTATTATAAAGTAAATAAAATTTTCAACAGTATGAATTCAATCTTGTATAGTTTTAGACTCAGAGGCCGTCTGAAAAAATAGGCCATTACTTCATTTTAAATATTTCCGTGGAATTCCGATCTGCTTTTTTTCCTTGAAAAGTCGTGAACGCCCAGGGCATATTCTAGCCAAAGGCGTGATGGCTAGATTTCTGAAGGAACAAGCTCCCTTAGCTGCTTGTGAGGGATTAAAGCAAATTCTATAAGGATCTACCCTTCATTGTTTAGCTTCAAAAGAAATTTTATCAAGGCTTTTGAAGATCGGAAGCTTGAAGTTAAGAAAGGACTCCAGTTGGTATATGAATGGCTCCAGAATGTAGAAGAGAGAGTTATTATACAGATTCTGGCATTTCGCTAAGCCTAGAAGGCCCGGTCTTTCAGGCAAATCCTGATAAGTGTGTGCGCTATTAGTCACAAGAGAAGGATTCATGTGATTTAAATTAACCTTTTTCATGGTTTCATTCTTTCTTCGAGCTGTAATAAAACAATGTCTTTTTGGTTTAAGAAAAAGCATATTAATACAAGCGTGGCATTAAAGTTGGAATTTTCCCATTTTGAGGCAGAAAATTTGTTAATTTAGTGCTGAACTGTTCTAGGCAATATGAAGATGTGTACCTCTTGGAATGATTGTAGTTCTCTTATTACTTACTGTCCACTGCTGCTTTAAGAAATAAGGATTATTGCACTTGTTGTGTTAATTTTATTATCTGCAAGTTCAGCTTATGTGAAAGATAAGCCAAATATCCTGCAAGGGTTACTCTTAAGACTCCTAAGTCTTGTTGAGCAAACAATACCCAAAATGTATTATCGTCCCCAAAATGTACTGTTATAGTGTAGATATGTATTATCTCACAAAGTGTCTGCTAGACAAATCCTTCATAGTAATTTACCAAGTGACAGATCCAAAAATAAAAAATAAAAATAAACCTTGCCACAATATTGGCTGCATGTAAAATTTAAATGACCCAGATCAACTGTTAAATGAAATGGAACTAGTTCAACGAGTCAAATTAGTTTCAATTAGTAAATTTAAATAGATACTTTTTTATAATTGTCAAAGGAGTGCTAAAATATAAATGAACAATATTAAAGTAAACTTTCTATCGATGCTAACATAATTTTAAATATTACTAAAATCGTCTAAAAAAATACAAAATCCTAAAAAACAGACCAAAAAGTTACTTCCTGTTTCGTCAGTATTTTAATATTATGTCAATAACCTTTAGGGGCAATTCCATTTTTTAGTTACATTCCCTTCTACCACTCTCGAGATAATAGCATTTGTTCTAAAAACAAAGTTTTTTATTAAAAATACAAAACATGCCTCAGAAAAAGTAATATCAAGATTGAAATTGTGCACTTTTTCGTCTTATATGGTTCACAGACACAAACAAATTATATCTGTTTTAGGTTACAAATTTCACTTGATATAAAATATGATAACATAAAGGGGAGGTTTTCTAAGCACAAAGTGCTGCTCCTTTTGTTACATAGCAATTTGTAAATGGAATTCAATTCTTTAAACAGTTTAATCGAGGTTTATTTTACAATAGTGTACTGGGTAATGTACTATAGTTTCTTTTTTTTTGAGTTAATATGAGTTTTAAGCTTTCGTGCCGATTATGTGAAAAACAAGGTTTAATAATACATATGTTCTCCGCAAAAGTCACAGGACTTTTAGAACTCTTTGAAAAGAATCTGTTTCGAAGTGAACTTTAAGGATTGAAATGTCGATAAAGCACTGTAAGAAGTCCTTTTAAAACAACATTTTTAACCTTTTCTCTTTTCAAAGAGATGATGGCTTTATCCGCTATTCTCTTCTTTTTTTTTAACTGACCGATCAGTTTCGAGGCCACCAAAACCACTAAGTTTCGAGGCCAACTTTAGACCACTAACAGCCATGTACATTTTCAAATTGTTTTTATCAAATAATTCTGAAGTCTTAAGTTTGGCGAAAACACGAAACCGATTGGTCAGACAGAAAGGATAGATGGACTTTTTTTGAACTCTGAAAGGAATGTTGTTTCAAAGTAGAAATATTGATAAAGCATTGCAAAAGGTCCTTTTAGAACTATACACATATAATACTATAAGTTTTTTTTGTTCATTGTGCTTAAAAACTTTTACAAAATGTATATGTAATTCTTTTAAAGTCATTATATATAATATGTTTATAAAATACTCTATTTATACAGCATCCAGCTTTCGACTTGGGAGCCAGATCGTTTTCAAGGTAACAAAACTAGATTAGAACAACATTATTGCAGGTTACAGTTTTTATTGTAATTGCTGTGTTGTTCTAATCTAGTTGTGTTATCTTGAAAATAACCTGGCTCCCAGGTCGAAAGCTCGGTATTATATAAATAAAGTGTTTTAAACATATTATATCAGGACTTTTAGTCATTTAATTTTAACCATCATATTTTTTATAAATATAGTTATTATTTTACTTGTTATTCGACGTTTAACAAACACATTTTTTTCTATTTTTCCCAGGAGAGCTGAAGAATATCGCAAAGAACATCAGCTGGCCAGCAAAGATGTTGGTGAATATCTGTCAAACCCAATTAATGCATATCTCCTAGTCAAAAGGCTCACCTCCGATTGGAAGAGTACCGAAAATCTAATGGATGATCAAGTAGCCAAAGGTAAGTTACACTTATATTTTTAATTGTATTCTTGGACTTCTTTTATATTTTATTTGTATGAGCAAATGTAATTGTGTAGATTTATCCATGTCAGTATACCATGACAAGACAGAACATTGTAAAGGAATAAGGTGAAATAAATATATATTGAAAAGTATATTAAAAAATATATTTATTTATATTTTTTTCAAAACATATTGTCACAAAAAATTACACAGTTGGATGGTATTCATTTCTCTCGGCACAATAGATCTGGAATTGTCCAACATTTTTTGACTATAGATCCTTCATAATAACATCCAGAACAGCGTCCACATTTACATGTAGTGCCAGCAGCGCAACGTCTATGTTGATTTAGCAAGTGAAAATAGACAGCCTTTTCATTATCGCAATCCTCACCGGGTCCTTTCAGACAATCTAGAATGCCATTCTTGTTTATAAAGCTGCCAAATTCACATTGTGTTAATTCGTTGCAATTTTCACCAATACACTGTGTATATGTATGTGCCAGCTCGATCATTACTGTGGCCATGAGGATTGCTGCCAATGATGTTGTCATCTTCCTTCTAGCTGGCGAATTGATGCTATTTACTAGTTATCTTGTCCTTTTTATAAGACCGTCCTAAGGCCCTCAAGAGGGATACAACAAAAAGGAAAGAGCGAGAGAGAAAACAAGACATTATAATCCACCCACTTGATGGGACTTTTTTCTGTTCTATGCAATGAACTTTTCCATTTTCAGTCTGGTATCTATTTTTAATCTACTAATTAATATGTCATGTCAGTCTTGTATTATTTCAAATAGTATACTTCTCGTTCCTTTTTTTATAAGATCCTCTTTTCTATTATTAGATTTTAATTATTTATAAAAATAATAATAAACTAATTATACTAAAATAGGACTTTTTTTTTGCTTGTTAATGAGGTTAATATTAATAATAGATAACAAAAAAAAAAAGTTTTTAGTGATTAGTACGGATCTCTGTTTTGTGTGTATGGTGTGAACTAATAACTCAAAAAGGAAAAGCGGTTCTAAGCCCAATCAAATGTTCCATTTACCATTATAATATTTTCATTGATAGAATTCTTAGAAGGTAGAATGACGGAGCGAAGAGTGATGATAATTGGTAGCTTGATGAATGTAGAATATTATAGACTGATTGGTAGCGCTTGAAGAGTTATGTGACTAGTTAGAACCCTTGCTTGTTCTAATGGAAGATAGTTAGTGGTACTAGGCAGATGAATCTTTTAAGTTTTATGTTCAGACTTATTAACTCCTTGAAGTTGATGTAGCCACTGATCTTTATTTTTTAAAGCTCTCTGGCATCTAATTGTTAAGCCCTCAGTTGGCCATCTTTTTATTGAATTCGTCCTTCCGCTTCAGTCTACTTCTAGCTGGAAGATTCCCCGTCAAAACCCAATTTCCAGTCATTGTATGGGCGTGAATAGGGGAGATAATGCATAGTTGAAATGCGATTAGAGGCTCAAATGTGGTGCCTTCATGCTGCAGCTGCTACTAGAACTATTGAGTCCAACTTGCGTTTATTACAAAATCCATAAAATTTTGCAGATGCAATGCTGAATATGACTGAAATTAAAAGATTTATGAAGATACCAACGGATGAAGATTTAACTGGAGCTGCAATTGCTCTGATCCGATTACAGGATACATACAATATGGATACAGCATCAGTAGCCAAAGGTGAACTTATGGGAGTTCAGTATACTACACAATTGTCCGGTAAGAGTCTAGTATTATTACCAAGAACTTTTTCATAGTTTCAAATTTTCACTTGTTTATTTGTTAAACCAATGTTTAGTTTGAATTATTAGTAAAATGAGTTCTTTTTATTTCTTTCAGCGAATGATTGTTTCGAATTAGGACGGCAGTCCTACTACAATCAAGATTTCTATCATACTGTGTTATGGATGACTGAAGCTCTAGCAAGACATGACCGAGAATCAAACAGAACAGATACCGCCAGATGGGAAATACTTGAATATCTCGCCTATTCTACCTATATGCAAGGTATATATATATATTTTTTTTAATATGTGGATGGGTCCGCAATACCTAAGATTTTTAGGCTGAGCTAATTGAGATCATAAGATGGATTACAAGAGTATTTTCTTCTGCCGCGATTAGGAAGCCAAAACTAGTGTTACTGATTGAGTGATAAGGATAAAGCAAAGTGGCACCGGATCGTCCTGCTCCGGAGGTTCTGGCTTGTACTTTTCTGTGGCATATCAGAATGCACGTTCCATTCTTACTGCTATTTCGTACTCTTATTTATTGGTATCATACTTCTCATTCCTAAGAACATGATCTGCTTTTTTGTTAAGGTGATGTACAGAGCGCTCTCGATATGACAGATCAGTTACTGGAGTTAGTGCCAGATCACAAACGAGCTTTAGGCAATAGGGCATACTATATAAATGCTTTGGAAAAAGGAATTCCTCAAGAACAAATTGCTCAGGTATGTAGACAGTTTTTAGATGTTTTAAATTGAAGATCTTTTAAATATGATATTAGTTATAATTAAAAAAAATATAATTGAATATTTACTCACATCTCTTAGTGAAAATTGAAGTATGTTTAAATTCATGAATTTCTGAATTTTTATTAATTTTTTCAGAAAAGTGAGTATGATACTCTTCACAAATCAGAACGTGAAAAATATGAAATGACCTGCCGTAATGATATGTCACCTCCAGTTAGTATAACATCGCAGTTGAAATGCCGTTATGTACATAAAAATAACCCATTTTTAAGGTAATATTCATTTCAGTTAATTAATTATGTAAAAAAAAAATACAAATGAATAATTAAAATCAAAATATAATTAGAACACTTGGATATGAATAGTGTGTTGCTAAAATTACAAAAAATAAAGAAGGTTAAGAAAAGTACTTCGCTGTAATCTTCTAGTGAATTTCTTGAGGAAAGCCTTTTATTGGTCCGCTGGCCACTAATGCCTCCATTATCTTTTTTTTTTAGCAGCAACTCGTTCATCTATTTCGCCGTTGTGCCGCCCACTCTCCTTCTAAGTAGGGCCCTACCAACAGCCTCATGGGAGGTCTGTTTGAATGTTCCTTCTATGTCTAGAAAGGAACAGATAGCGGTTTCTTTGATATCAAGAGCCCTCTGGATCACATGCGTCAGCATACACAGAACTGTATCCGTTGATCTTTCACTCGGTATGCAAAGGTTTTGGGTGGAAATTCACCCTCTCCAGAATCTTCTGTGCGTATATATTTCTCCTTCTCCATTGCTATAAGAAAAAAAAAGACAATTGCGTAGTATACTGAACTCCCATAAGTTCACCTTTGGCTACTGATGCTCTATTGCTGTATTGTAAGGGAGATTGATCCGAAGGAATTTGGTAGAATGGCGTCTCCTTTCCTATTTTGGAGATAAACGCCTCTCTGGCCTTTCTCTATGGTCTCGGTGCCGAACTTCTTCGATTTATTCTAACCAGATACATAAAGATTTCCGCCGCAGGCAGAGAGCCAATGTACCCACAGAATTTACTATAACTTTTCCTTCGCGTTATTTATATTTTGTTGTAGACAGTAAGTCTATCCGTGTAGCTTTGGCAATTTTGCATGCACTTCGCTTTATTGAAAACCTTGCGCAATTCAGATTTTTGCTCCACCAGGGGGGCATTCCTGCTACAACCCTTGAATTTGCTAACAGGAGAACTATCTTCAGAAGCACCTATAAGTGCCCTATTTACTTATGGGTGCTACGTTTACTTAAACCCCCTTAAATGAATTTTCCCGAGGAAATGTTTCAGAGCAAAGCACTTTGTATGTGCTGATGTTAAGTATACCAAGTTTAAAGAAAATGCTAGAGCCATTTTCGATAAGATTGCAAAAAAACTGAAAAACCATTCAGTAGAGTGGCACTTCCGGTTGAGGAATTTGGACAGATAACTTACTATCGGACATCACGGTGACACGGAGATCATCGGAGAACTTCACGGCGACATTATCGAAACAGAATATCAATTCTGAACTTTATGCAATTTTTCTAAGATTGTTGCGCTGTTTTCTAAAAACCACTTTTTTTTGGACTCAGGGACTTCAGAAGGAGTGTTTCCAGTTAAAACTCGATTTTGAAAATTTGCAACCATCACAATACTTCCTCTAACCAGCAGTAACTGAAGTAACAATTGTATTTTGGATGAAAATTTTTTAGTTAAAATTGTAAGAAAATTGCGTTAAGAAAAAGTCATGTTGAATATGAGGATAGGTCTGAAACGCTGGATAACATCTGGGATTTTATCCATCGTAGCATGCATATTAAAGATGTTCCTGACCGGTTTCGGATTCTCTTCCATCGTAGAATAAGTCAATCAAATGGACACTGTTAGTGGACATTGTGGTTTAAAGAGGCATCCCTACGTAAAGGGGCTTATGCCGGATCCATTTTGTAGAGTCTGTGAAACAGAAAAGGGAAAACACCCATCCATTTTATGACAGATTGCCTGGGTTGTGAGTAAATTAGGTTCAGGACCTTTGGTCGGAACAGGATGTCTGCGGAAGAGCTTAGGTTATTTTCCCTTAAGGTTCCCCTTAGGCTATTTCCCCTCCGATTTGTTAGGACTGCGATGAATCTTAGATAGATTAGACCAGGGTCTGGATATTTGTGACCCGGTTTGTTGTTGTTTTTCTTGGGGTAGCTATATGGGCCCAGTGTGGGGCTCTGGATAGCGTAGGGTTTTGCCCCTCCCCACAGACAAATAATAAATAATAATAAGTGTTTAATCTCTTGACGCCTTTTTGTCCCCCAATGTATACTTTTTGTAACACATATGTCACTTTCGGCCGTTTTCGTAATTACGATAATTTCCGATCGTTCATTTGTTCAGCTTCACCTCCAATCAGTCAGTTCTCAGTTCGTTCTCTGCTGGTTTTGTACTTATTCTGTTGTACCCTCGCTCGTACGCGCACGGAAGTGCTCTGCATTTTCCACGTGCACCCCGCATATTGAGTGTTTTGTTTTCTCTCTGTTAGTTTGCCGCAAGTATACGAGCGTCTCGTTTCTCACCTCTTTCGTTACACCGCATTTTCACGGGTACACAGTTTTCCGCTATTCTCGTTTCACCGCATGTTCCCCGCTTGAGTACAGAACATCATACAAAGGAATCTACGTATGCCTACTTGGCCTTCAATCTGCTTGCCTTTTAGACTGGAGGACACCATCTACGTTCACAAAGGTATCTGGGGCCAGGGGAGTGGGGGAGTCGCCTCTCTTTTCCTTTTGGGATCCCTTTCCTTGGGGCGTTGCTACGCCGGTGTCCACATCTTACAAGGTAAGCGTTCTATTATTCATTATTATTGAAATTACTATTCTCTGTTTCCCCGCATTAAGAACTACACCTCAAATACAGTCCACTTACCGCATTTGTTTGACAAGATCAGACAAATTTTTGGTCCTCCTGGCCGAATGAAAAAACAAATTTTGGTCCTATTCAAATTCAAAAATAAGAAAAATAACAAATTTTGATCTAACACGTGTCCAATTCGTGAAAATAGTAACTTTCGCCTTTCAAATCGGTGAATTTATTTCTAAATTAAAATCCATAATTATTTCTAATATATTTTAACTAGTCGGATTCATAAAAATAATAATTTTTCCCTTTTTAAATCAATTAATTCATCTCAAAAAATTAAAAAATCGTAACATCTTCCAACAAAATTGTGCATGTTCAGAGCATGTCTGTATAATCATAACATTCGAAGTTAAAATTGTACATATCTTTAGTTTTCAAGTTGACCTCAAGTATAAAGTTCAATTTCAAAAAAACAGCCTTTAAAAGTGCTTGTTGCTAGGCGAATTCCCGCCGTGTATCGCAGTGTTACGTATAACCCCGCTAGAGCGCTGTTATCTCACTTCCCACAGCTGGCTTATAACCTCATGTAACCTTGCCTTGTTTACATTCCCATTGTTATTGTTTTTGTTTACCTGTCAACGTATGCCATTGAAATAAGCCTTTTAATTCTTCAATTCAATTTAATCGCTTATTCATGTTTCCTTTTCTCAATATTAATTATTATTAATTAACTTCGATACAATTAAAGAATTTTACGAATCATAAATTATTTTATGTGCAGTTAAACTGTTTCATTTATGTGTATCTCTACAACTCAGTTGTTTCATTTCGATTAAAATATTTTATATTCCGCTTCCTTCTTATCCTGTACACCTCGCTCTGTTGTCCACGAATACGGAACCATGCCTAACACTGAGGCCAAAGCACAACCGGGTTCTGATCCTGGGTACGCCAAGTTGCTCATGACCAGTCGCCGTTTGCTTGCCGACCGCGATGAAGTATTTTCAAATCTCACCGCTATTCATGACAGAGTAACAACTTTACAGTTACCTCAGTTAGCTACCCTTCAGGCGTATGTGTCGAGAGCAGAAAAACTCAATGAAAAGTTTGAAACCATACAAAGTAAAATGAAAGATATCAATTTCTTACTCGAAACTAGCGATCAGCTTGAAATAAACCAGGTTAGCAATTCATTCACGGACTTAATTGTACATATTGAGTCACGGTATTTACTCTTAAAGAAGCAGGAGCCACCTCCTCCTACCGCAGATACACATATTAGTACCTCGCCTCACCCTATTTTCAATCCGCTGCCTCGAATACCCATTCCTCAATTCGCCGGGAATATTGATCAGTGGCCTGAATTCCACAGTACTTATAAGTCGCGGGTTCACGACGTTAAAGAATTATCTCAAGTTCAGAAATTTCAATACTTGAAATCGGCCATAACAGGAGAGGCTGCTGCTGTTATTTCTGGCCTTTCTTTCACTGAAGAAAATTATTTAGTCGCGTACAACGCACTCGTTTCCCGTTACGCTAACCCTCGCAGAATTGCCGCTATGTATTTATCAAAGATAACTAGTTTCAAGAGAAGTTCCTCTCCTTCGTTAAATAATCTCAGGTCCTTTTTGAATGTTCACCAAAACTCTGTCAGTGCCCTTAAGGCTTCAAATTTGTCAGATTTATGCGACTTCCTGCTGTTTTCGATTTCACTTCAAAATTTAGATCCCGTAACAGCTCGTAAATTCGAAGACAGGATTGCCACAGCTGGTATTCCTACCTATCAACAACTTATAGATTTTGTAGTTTCTCAGGTACAAATATTGGAACTGTCGCCCGGTATTTCATTCAACACTCATGGCCCTACAGCTGTCAAGGAATTCAAATCGAATTCTAAGCAAATATTTATGTTGAATTCTTCATCTTCACTTAGAAAATCGATGTCAAAGGTACAGCGCTCCAGATCATCCGCTCAAATCTGTGTGTACTGTAAATCCGCTCACTCGGTGTTTTCTTGTCCCCAATTTGCCGCTCTCACCATAGATCGAAGATATGACTTTATACGCCAACAAGAAAAATGTTTTAATTGTTTCGGTTCACATGTCCGGCGATACTGCAAATCTAAATCGGTTTGCCGCTTATGTAATTCCAACAGCCATCACACACTGCTGCATCCACAGGTTATCCGTGATTCACCTATCTCGCAGTCAGTCAATAACGCTTCACCTCAAATTAATTCTGTTTCTACCGCAGATTCTAATGTTCCTGAACAAACTTGTTTATTCAATTCATCAAACCCGCATATTCCAATGGTGTTACTAGGTACCTTAACCGCCACTATAATGGACTCAATGGGCCAGAGTCGTACTATTCGCGCCGTTATTGACCCGGGATCACAAGTATCGGTAGTCACACAATCTTGCGTACATGCAACAGGTTTGTTTGTGAATCGTCTACGTACTCAAGTGTCATGTGTGGGTAATACACGTACTTCCACTACGGGCATCACCGGCCTAACGCTACACTCTCGTGTTTCCGACTTCAAATTGACATTCCAAGCATTGGTTATGCCTTCTATTGCGCCGTTGCTACCCGCTAAACAAATTTCTTCTGACGTCATGTCTCGTTTCAGGCACTTAGCATTGGCCGATCCTACATTCGACACTCCTTCTCCTATTGATGTTTTACTTGGCGCAGACGTGTTTCCGCAACTGCTTTTGCAAAATTCTTACGGCACCGATACTAGTACTCCTTCCGCAATCTCAACCCAATTTGGATGGGTTATACTTGGACCTCTTGAAAATGATGAAACTTTCGTAGACCCCATTTCGCTTCATATGTCGTGCGATATATCCGCTCAACTGCAAAACTTTTGGGCTATCGAAGAAATCCCCACTTCATATATATCTAACCCAGATGATGATAGAGTGGAGGAGCATTTTTCTACGACGCACACTCGCAATTCTGATGGGCGTTATGTCGTTTCACTGCTTTTTAAGACCGAAGCCTCTACATTTGCAGTTAACGCTTACTCGCCGATCCATTCACTCAATCGTCTCGAAAATAAACTCAATAAAATTCCGTCTCAGTTCAGTGCTTATAATGAATTTATGCGCGAATATCTAAGCCTGCAGCATATGTCGAACGCTATCACCTCCGCGAAATATATAATTCCTCATCACGTGGTATGGAAAACTCAGAAAGACTCGTGTAAAATCTGAGTGGTTTTTAACACATCCGCTAAAGATGTTAACAACATTTCTCTTAACGATTGCCTAATGTCAGGGCCCAAACTTCAACGGGATATTCATGCCATTTTATTATCATTTCGTTTGCATGCCGTGGCGTTGTGCGCCGATATTGAGAAAATGTATCGCCAAATATTGGTGCGTCCGGAGGATCGCGTACACCAACACATTGTTTGTCGTACTGGCTCCAACGCGACCATTCAAGAAATGGAGCTCAACACTGTAACATACGGTTTAACTCCTTCTGCCTTTCTGGCTCAGCGTGTTCTCATTCAACTCGCTCATGATGAGGGTGAACGATTTCCTCTTGCCTCTCAGGCGCTCCGGCATTGCACATACTTCAATGATATCATCACCGGTGCCCCTAATATTGATGCCGCACAGACTCTTCGCCATCAACTCATTGAATTACTAAATAAAGATGGAGTCACCTTGAAAAAATGGTCATCAAACCACTCAGAACTCTTCAATGAATGGCAGGATGATCCGCATTGTTCTGCGCTACGATTTCACGCTGATGATATTTCAATTAAAATTCTGGGAATCCTATGGGATCCATTATCTGACACGTTTCGTTTTTCTGTTTCGCCATTCGAAGGTGAGCTCTCCAAAAGAAATCTGCTTTCATACATTGCTCGTATTTTCGACCCTTTAGGTTTTTTAGCTCCCATTACGTCCACGTTAAAAATTCTGCTGCAACAGTTATGGATCGCAAATCTAGATTGGGAAGACCCGTTACCTATTCACTTAAATTCAACGGCCAATAAGATTCTCGAACAACTACCTCTTGTATCACGATTTAGCATTCCCCGCTACATATCACATTCAAGTCCCTCAATCGTAGACATTGCTGGGTTCTGCGATGCTTCCGCACAGGCCTATGCCGCTGTTTTGTATATTGTATTTCGTGATAACGCCCTCGTTACGCCTACGTTATGGATTGCTAAATCCCGTGTAGCTCCATTAAAACCGCTCACTATTCCTAGACTCGAGTTGTGCGCTGCTTTACTTTTAACTCGTTTATATGCTTCGCTCGATTTTTCTCTTTTCACTCGTGCTCCTTCAAGGATACATTTCTTCTCCGATTCGCGTGACGTGCTTCACTGGCTGCACACACCTCCTCACTTGTTAAACACCTTTGTTTCAAACCGAGTAATTACTATTCGTGAGCTTGCTTCACAAGCCCAGTGGGCTCATGTACCCACCTCCGACAATCCAGCTGATTTAGCCACCAGAGCTATATTGCCATGTAACTTCATTAACGATGACAAAATGCGATTTTGGCTTCGTGGCCCTGCCTTCTTAAATTCTGCTGTTGATGATTGGCCTGCCCCGTTTGACAGTGCCCAACTTAATCATACTCTTGTGTCACCCGCTGAACCGCAGTGTTTAATTTCTGTAAATTCGTCAAACTCTGATTTAACAGACTACATTCAAAACTTTTCTTCATTGGTTAAACTCAAACGTGTTTTCGCCTGGATAACCCGCTTTATTAATAACGCTCGAGCTGCTAAATTTAAATCTGATTTGTTTCAAGGACCGTTGTCCGCGTCAGAGCTGACTCAGGCTGAGTTAACGTTAGTGCGAATCACTCAGCGTCGGTATTTTCCCCAGCTCACCCGAGACTTGAATTCTAACGCTGCCATAGCCATTCCTTACTCCAAATTGTCGCCTTTTTTGGATTCAACCGGTCTCATCAGGGTGGGCGGGAGACTGATCCTCTCTAAGTTGAGTTTTCATTCAAAGCACCCCTACTGTTGCCAAAGGTGGCGCATCTATCTCGACTTATATGTGTTCACTTTCATGTTATGTATTTACACGCGGGCCCTAACACTGTGTTACCCGCTATTCGTTCGCAATTTTGGATACTTTCTCTTCGTAGTCTTCTTCGTCAATGCATACACAGCTGCATTACTTGTCACCGTTTCAGGGCACAGACTTATCAACCCTTAATGGCGCCGCTTCCGGCACACCGCGTCGAATTTATACGACCGTTCGCTCATGTTGGAGTGGATTTCGCTGGTCCGTTTTCCACTCGCACCTCAACACTTCGCAAATACCACCTAACTAAGGGTTATCTATGTTTATTCATATGTTCCGCTTTCCGCACTCTAGTCAACGTGGGCGACGTAGTATACATCAAGTTTGCCAACACCTCTCCGCTTTCGTGGCCATTGGGGCGCATCCTTAACCTCTTCCCTGGACCCGATCGTATCTCCCGCGTCGCCTCCATTCGCACCCGTGACGGCGTTGTCACTCGTCCGGTGCGCAGTCTCATTCCTCTTCCTATCCAGGGCTGAGTACAACTCACCCCACTATCCCTATCTCCCTGTTTTCCCTGATTCCTTATACCCTATCCTTCCTTGAATTTTCCCATTATGGTACCCTCAGTAAAATCTTAACGATTTTAGGTGGGCGGTATGTTTAATCTCATGACTCCTTTTTGTTCCCCAATATATGCCTTCCGCAACACATATGTTACTTTCGGCTGTTGTCGTACTTACGATAATTTCCGATTGCCATTGTTCAGCTTCACCTCCAATCAGTTAGTTCGCTACTAGTTCTGTTCGAAAACTGTTGTACCATACGCTCGTACACGCACGGAAGTGCTCTCTACTTTCCACCGTGCTACCTCGCATGTCAAGTGTATTTCGTTTTCTCTCTGTTAGTTTACCGCAAAGTATACGAGCGTCTCGTTTCTCACCTCTTTCGTTACACCGCATTTTCACGGGTACACAGTTTTCCGCTATTCTCGTTACACCGCATGTTCCCTGCTTGAGTACAGAACATCATACAAAGGAATCTACTTATGCCTACTTGGCCTTCAATCTGCTCGCCTTTTAGACTGGAGGACACCATCTACGTTCACAAAGGTATCTGGGGCGGGGGGTGGGGGAGTCGACTCTCTTTTCCTTTTGGGATCGCTTTCCTTGGAGCGTTGCTACGCCGGTGTCCACATCTTACAAGGTAAGCGTTCTATTATTCATTATTATTGAAATTACTATTCTCTGTTTCCCCGCATTAAGAACTACACCTCAAATACAGTCCACTTACCGCATTTGTTTGACAAGATCAAACAATAAGTCTATCAAATTTATATAGAGACTATCTTACATCTCTCATATCAACCTTGTGGCGAGGAATTGGATTCCATGTTAACCTTAGCAATGACACTCTGCCCTTGCTTCTGGAAAATGAGACGGTATATAATGCCTTCAAAATGTTTGCGGAATCTGCTCTGTCGCGGCGTATGTCCTGGAGTCTTTCCCTTGGGTAGGCGGAGTGAATGTTTTGTGTGATAGTAATTTGTTGCTTGTCTGTAGTCTGTGTGCGTTAGATTCCGGGCAGCTGTAGAATTTTAGATGACCTCTCAGGAATATCGAGTACTGAGGAGGTTCCTTAGGTTAGTCTTGTATGGATGTGCAAGGTATGACTGTATTTATTGACTGTGTGAGGTTTGTATGTGTACTAGGTTATATTGTGGTTAGTCTAGGATGCTTTAGTTTTTATGTTCGCTTATGTGCACTTTTGAGTGCCCATCCCTAGTTTATTTAGTGATTTATGTATATATAGAAACAGTTCTGTTTATAGTAAAGTCGATTGCGATGGATGAATAGTTTGAGGGCTAGGAAGCGCGCCCTATAGTGTGTTTTGATTAAAAAAAAAAAAAAATCTCTCATATCAACAAGTGTAGTGCGTGACAAAAACATAAGTTAAAGTCCACTCTCTACACAAATTTGGTACACTGACCTCTTACTCTGATGATGGATGAGAATACCAAAACCAGTCAGGACCAACTTTATTAGGTACGTTACGACGGCTTTTTTATATATATATATTTTTTTTTTTTAGAATTGCACCCTTGAAAGAAGAAGAAGCCTATCTGAAACCAAGAATTCTTTTGTATCGTCATGCTATGACTGATTCAGAAATTGAAGTTATCAAAAAATTGGCCCAACCTAGAGTAAGTAGCAAATTAACCTATATCTAATAGAAATAAATTTTCACATACCAATCATTTGTGTTCATTCGTTCGATTGAAGTTATTAAAAAAAGAATGATTTTTTGAAATGTGTTGCATGCGTTGCGTTAACAAAGGCAGTTAACTAAAACCATAACTTGTTTTGATTTCTGGAAGTTTTATGATTGGTCGATATCAGAAATACTTATTTTTAATTTTCCGTCTTTATAACTAGTATGTAATTTATAATTATTTTTCTATTTAGCCCAGAATTATATTGATGTTTGTTACACTGAAGCTTAGAAGTCATGCATTGTATGACGCCCTACATGGGAACTAGATAATATAGAATAGAATAGAATCGGGGGGGGGGGGAGCCTCATTCCACTGCGACCTACAAATTGAGGTCTATTTGGATCCCCTTAAGTTACAGAATAGCCCCCAGCTTTGCCCTCCTAATCAATCCTAGCAAAGCTGAGAGCGGCTCCGTCATGAAGCTTTCAGCTTCGGGATTGCCCGTCCCCAGTTGAAGAAACCTAATCCTCGCCAGGCCGGCGCACTCACAAAGGATGTGCGCCGGGGTCTCCTCCTCTACCTTGCAGAATCGGCATACCGCACTATCCGCAAGTTGTAGGTGGTGCATGTGTCTATTCAGCCTACAATGCCCTGTTAGTAGACCCACAGTTAACCTTATATCCCTTCGGGTTTGGCTCAGTAGGTCTTTGGTAAATTTAGGCAAATGTCTTTTAATGAAGAGCTTTGCCTGCCTCTGTCCTGGTGTTCCCTCCCACCAACGCAGACGCTGATCTTCTATCCACCCCTTGATAGAAGTTTGGATGAGGCTCCTGGACAAGCCGCAGAAGGGTTCGGGGCCTATAAAGGTATCCTGCGAGCCCTCCCTCGCTAGGGCATCCGCCCTCCAGATAATATATCTGGAACGTTATTTGCTTTACTCCTAGTAATCTTACGATCATGCTAATGTTTCACCCGGAAATACAAGTTCTAGGGTCCCCTAAATACGAAAAAAAAATGTTCATATAGAATAGGTTAACGATTTTCTCTATGCTTCTCCTGCATAGATAGAAACGTATCACTTTTATTTAAAAATTTTTTCTGAAAAAATTAATTTTATAGTGTAGTGGGAGGTCTGTCAGCTAGTTTAAAATTAAATTTGCACAAGCTTTCCAAGCTTTGACATAGAGCGCTCCATATAAGGCCGCTGAGGTATAGAAGTAAAATCGCCTCCACCATTTTTATGACCAGCCCAACTAAATATTGTAACGTTACAATTTTAAAGAATATTTCTTGGGTTAATTGTATTAATTAGAGTAAGAGAAAGTCGTGTGAGTGTTTCACACCAGATTTTTTTTATTTCTAGGAGTTGCCAAGTAACCAGTTAGTTGATATCCTTGCTCTGAAGTAAATTTCCAACAGTCTGATCTCAAAAACTTTCTTTAAAAAAAATGAAACTAATATTATTGTAAACAAAATAAATTAAAAAGAAAATAAGCAATCAGATTTTATATATTCAATTTTTTTCATCAATTCTGACATCATTGCACTTCTCAATGCACTTGCACTTGTCTCTCCTTAAGAGACAACAGTGCTCACTATCTAAGTGCTGTAGAGACTTCTAGGAGGAGAAAAATCTAAAGGCAGCACTGCCTGGACTGGAAATTGCGTATGAGTATGCAATCTCAGCGCGCTTCTACTGAGTTAATCCCGTTCCATAATTTATTATTTGTAAATTAAGGAGCATCAACGAGTCTGAAATCCATTAGTGCCAAGATGCTTCTCAGTGAAGTTCACGCCTCCGGGCAGTGTGCTGTCGTTACAAACCTTCTGTATATCTCCGGTCAGTGAGATATAAAGGCTCCTAAAAGAAGAAAATCGAAGGGCAGTACTGTCAGGACTCGATTCAAAGGTCTCCGCGAGTCAAGCGCGGCTACAATAAAGCTAATCCCATCCCTAATTATTATTATTATTACATGTATTTATTGTATATTAAAGAAATAATTAATTATTATGGATATAAATATGGACCGATTCGTGAGGGCAAATTCAGTGTTGACCCAGCATCATGAGAATAAGGGGTGTAACAGTTTGTAACGAGGACTAGAACTAAATGACGGTGGACTAAATCCCCATAATAATAATAAAAAAAATCTACATCTAGCCTAGCCTAGGCCCTTCCGTGGCTGTTGGGCCAAAGGTTTTATTAAGGATAAATAAAAAATAATTTTTTTTTTTATAAAAGTGAATAAAATAATACAATAAAAATAATGTCATCGGTCTGATAAAAGAAAAAAAAAGGAGTAAGAGAAAGTAAAAATTGTGTTTTCTAGTCCGCATTAGTTTTGGATCTGACGGTTAAAAATATACATCATTCACTTTTTTAGTGAAATAATTTTCAAATTATTATGTTTTTTTTTTTTTTTAAATATTCAATAAATTGTTGACAGTTACAACGTGCTACCGTACAGAATCATAAGACTGGCGAATTGGAAACTGTACATTACCGTATATCAAAATCAGCGTGGCTTACCGATGCAGAATCAGATGTTGTGGCCAGAATATCACGTAGAGTTGAAGATATGACTGGTTTGACGACATCAACATCAGAAGAACTTCAAGTTGTCAATTATGGAATTGGAGGACATTATGAGCCACATTTTGATTTCGCCAGGGTACGTAAAATATATAAAATAAAAAAATCGAAGCTTGTTTGATACAAATAACAAAATAGTATGCTGAAGATAAGTAAGTAGACTGTTCGAAATGACACTTTTCTGACTGAAGTTATTATGTGATTTCTATGGTTCAGCCCCAGTATCCATGTATGTATTTGTTCTCTTAAGACCAAAAAAGTGGGTTTAAGAAAATTATATGTACTCACATACATGTGTATATGTGAACAAATTTCTCAAGAAAGAAAAATTGCTTAAAACTTAAACTCAATCGCTTAAACGAAAAAGCTTAAGCTTAAATTGGTATCGCGGTATTCTTGAAAACGGCTTCAGGTTTTTTTTTTTTTTAAGCACTACAGCCCTAAAAGGGCCCTGGCTTCCTTCATAATTTTCTTCCACCCACTCCTGTCCACTACCTTGGACCTCCATCTCCTGACCTTGAGCTTTCTTAAGTCCTCCTCTACTCCTCCAACCATCTTCTTCTTGGCTGCCTACCTTTCTTCTACTTTCGGGCTTATTTCTATGCAACTTGCTTACTACTGAATTCCTATCCATTCGCTCAACGTGGCCTAGCCAGTCATGCCTTTTCCCCTTAATTTCCGCGACCAGATCCGGTGACGCATATAATTCCTTTAACTCCTGATTACCTCTTATTTTCCATACCCCGTTTTGCAGCTTGGACCGAAAATTCTTGTCAGAATTTTCCTTTCCCAAACTCGTAGCGTATCGCAGTCACCTCGTTTAAGTAACCAGGTTTCACTCGCGTATAATACTACAGGGCGAACAACTGTCTTATAAATCCGGAGCTTATGATTGCGCGAAATGGTATTGGAATTTATCACCCGCTTCAATGCGAAACAACATCTGGAACCTGCGGCTAATCTTTCCTTAACTTCGCTTGTCACCTCTCACTGCGTTGTAAAAGTGCTGCCCAAATATTTGAACAACTTAACATTTTCAAAACGCCTTCCGTTTAAGTTGACCTAATTAGACCGACAAATTACGTTGTCAAACCTTGACGCCAGCATATACTTAGTTTTTTCGTAATTAATCTTTAAACCCACAGACTTTGCTTTTCTTTCTAACTGCTCATAACTCTCTTCTAGAACTCTGAAAGTCCTTCCGATTAGGACGACATCATCTGCATATGCAAGATATTGTCTGGATCTGTTGAAGATCGTTCCATTGGGGTTCAAATCTATATTTCTAATTACATGCTCTAAACTAAGGTAACGGCTTCAAGTATTTTCATTAAACTACGCATAATAATTACACACATAAGGGATGATAATTTTATCTGGAAATCTTAAAGCAAACCTTGATTTTAGTGGCAATCTGTGGGACTCAGCTCTAACAAGTCTTTTAAAGTTTTATTGAGAACTGAAAGTGTCGCTTGTTATGGTCGGTCAACAGTATGCAAGTAGCTCAAGTATGCTACTCCATAATCAATGAGTAATAGTTTCGTTTTATCATCACTTTATATTTGTAGGAAATAAATAGTAAATGTTTCGTAAAAATTTTAAGTTTGAAGAAAATTCGTCAATTACAGTTTTAATAATAATAGTTTTCAAGTACAGTTTTAATAATAGTCGCATGTTTCACACAAGATTTTATAGACGTTAAATTCTTTTCGGGAATCAGTGTACTCCGAACTGCAAAATCTGTTGTTCCCTCGAAGTCTTCTCATGCATTCACTGCCGCCTCACATAGTGGTCTCTCGTTATAGACAACACTGCCCATCCCGGTGGTGGAAAATCTAAGGGCAACACTGCTGGTCTCGAACCCGGGATCTCCGTCTGGGAGTCCAGCACGCCTATCATTGATCAAATCCCTTCCCTTATATTTATACAAATGTAGTAATTTTATATTATGCTTTTATTTTTGAATGTTATTGTTCACAGAGAGAAGAAACAAATGCATTCAAATCATTAGGTACAGGAAATCGTATTGCAACTACTTTATTTTATGTAAGTTTATTTCTGTACTTAAATTTAAAATATTATCTATATATAATTGTGCTAATTTAAATAAAAAAAAATCCAGATGAGCGATGTATTACAAGGCGGTGCGACAGTGTTTCCAATGTTAAAACTGGCACTGTGGCCAGAAAAAGGAACAGCTGCGTTTTGGCTAAATCTTCATCCAGATGGAGAAGGTGATAAATCTACTTGGCATGCTGCTTGTCCTGTACTGGCTGGTTCTAAATGGGGTTTGTATTCTCGGACTTTTTTATTTACAGTTTTTTTTTTTAAATAAATATAGTTTTGATATTACTTACTTTAATCTTACAGTTTGACGAGGTAAGCGATATTTTCTTCGTACGGAATACGAGGAATTAAAGGAGCGAAGCCCTTAAATTAGTAAATGTTATTTATATTAAATTGAGATGCTAGCGTCTGTTGTTACCCCCTATTGCTTCTAATGCTCCTAAATTCCCATATTAATCACTAGATAAGGAGCAAGATTAGCTCAGTGATAGTGCGCTGGATTAGGAACGCAGAGTTCCCGGGTACAAGTCCCTAGATTTGCTCACCCTTGGATCTTCTTCAGTGTCTGAATTCACTTTGAAACTTTATTTTCGCGTGCGATTCTCGGTCCTAGGATATCATTTCCATTATGAATAATATACTCGCATGGTAAAGGACGTTTACTATCCGCCTTCCACTTTTAAGACTTCCTAAAGCCCGCCAGAGAAAATAGGCATTTCTATTATTAATTTTATTTTTATTTTCTTAAAAGTATAGTAGTACTTTAAGGGTGATTTCTGGTCAGTTCTGATCAGCTTTCTGAGATGGTGGCTTACCTAGGCGCTCCTCAAGTGGCGTTCGATTCCTGATTCATTCATTCGAACAATCCCTCATCAGCGACAACGGAAGAACGATCTGATCTTGGCTCATCTTAAAGGCTGGTGTCCCTATTTTTCGAAAAGTTTAAACTAAAACGCTGGCGTATTATGGTGCAGCACCCTGTCTATTTCCACTCCTCAAATTTCTTCGGTTGCTGCCTGTGCGCTTAGCGAATCTCAATTTTTTCTTTGAATACTTTGGTTGCAGATTTTCTTTTACCTACGCCATGACTTCTACTATTTAGCCATTCTACATCGCGCAGCCTGAGACTACTATGAACATTTTTGATAAATCAATAATTAGACAGCTTTAACAAGTTTCCGGTTAATAAGCTTAAGTTTCCGCTTAATAAGTTAATAAACTTAACAAATAAATAGGCTACGTTGGCGACTGATGTTCGTTTCGTTGGATATCCGGGGGGGGGGGGGGGGGGCACGTAAGTTATAGTTTCGTTTCTCGGACGCGAACAACTTCACACCCTATAGATTATAATAGCATATGAGCGACAAAGAGTTTTGGGTACATAATAGGATAAAGGATTAGTTAAGGTGAACATTGATATAAAATATAAAAACAAATTGTATTTATTGTCTTACCTTAAACCCTTAAAGGTTAGCATTGTTTACATGCACAAACACTTTTGTAACAACGTAGCAGTTCACAGTATTAACGAAGAACAACTGGAAGGCCTTCTCCTCAATTGAATTTTGTAAAGACCGTAGTCGAATGTAGCTCCTAACAACATAAATATACTATGTGAATTAAGTAAAAACTATTTTAAAATATAGCAACTTCTTTTCAACTCTTCATTCCATCTTTATTTTGATTGTTTTTTATTATTTACAATGAAAAGTCCTTGTGAGTATGATATTTATCATTCTTCATA
This sequence comes from Triatoma infestans, assembly GCA_011037195.1. Lineage (NCBI taxonomy): Eukaryota > Metazoa > Arthropoda > Insecta > Hemiptera > Reduviidae > Triatoma > Triatoma infestans. The sequence goes on from JAAEAF010002406.1 coordinate 60,708, forward strand.
GATGCCATTACTCCTTTCTGCCTACATGTCATAAGAAAAATGAAATTCATAATTAACAGTTGCGAGATTTAAAAAACTGCCCTTAGTTCCGTTAGGCAATGCTGTAAAAGAAAGCCTTTGGCAGTTTTAAAATAGATTTTCTTTTATTATTTTCTGCAATGTTTTGTCCAGGCAAAACTCTGTAATTTTGGGAAACTTGTTAAAGCTGTCTAATTATTGATTTATCAAAAATGTTCATAGTAGTCTCAGGTTGTAAATAAATGATTTTGTTATCATTATTTCTAATTATTTCAGTGTCGAATAAATGGCTGCACGAAAGGGGACAAGAATTCCGTCGACCTTGTGATCTGACACCCAGTGGAGAAGATTAGTTGTGGATAAAATTAGTCTTTTATTATTTTAGAGATGAAATCATTTAATTTTTGTTTTGTTTTTGTAAAAAAAAAAAATGGAAATCAAAGAGAGAAGGGATGAAATTGTGACTGATATTCTTATATATATTACCGAATTGTGCCAATAAAAATGTACTCTTTGAAGAGAAAAAAAAAAAAATTAAAAAATTAATAGAAATATTAGTGAGAAAATTTATTTATTTAAACAAAAAAAAAAATTAATTAAATTGTAAATTTGAGATCTGGAATTTGGGTAACAATCAATATTTTGCAATTATGTTTCTAACTAAAACAAGCTGTTTTATCAAAGATATTGAATCTTTAGGATGGTAAACCTGTTCCTTTGAAGAAAGGTTATTAAAAAATGTTCAACAAAACTATCAACACAATATAAGAAAATAAATTACAATCAAATTTAATTTTAGTGTGATTTAAAAATACATTTTTAATATAATTAGAATTAAGTAACTTTTTTTTAAAAATAAAATTATATAAACAAGTAAAGTGTAATATTTGTGATTTTATGAATTAAAATTTGAACCTTTCAAATGTTATTTTAAAGGAATTTATTAATTATATTATTAAAGTTTTATTATTTAGCCAGCTTTTATTTACTTTTTTGTTTTAATTTTTTTTTAAATTTATTAAATATAGGCCTCACTAAATTTGAGTTTAAATATCAAATATTTTCTATGAGGATTGTTACAATCATATTTTTTGAAAAAAATTATTTGTTGTGGGCAGCTTTTAATTTTAATATATTAGTTTTTTTGTTTATTGTAATAAAAAAAAATTAGAAAAGTAATAATTACGGCACAAAAAAAATCACACTTTATTGATATAAATAATAAAACAATTAATCCATCCAACTCACATTACTGTTCCTTTATCATTAAAAGTATATTTCTTTTTTTTTAATTCTAGTTTTTAATAAATTGAAGTTGGTAATTATTGTTTTATTATTATATTGATTGCTAAAATATTAGCTTTTATAGTAAAATTTTTTAATTCAATTATTTAATTAAAAGAAATATTATCATTCTATATGTTAGTAAATAAATATTCAAAGAGGAGTTTTCTTTTTTGCATATTTTTTATTTTATGCATTATTTTTAAAAATCAATCATGTATATTACTTTGTTTATTTGTATTTATTTTTATTTAAAAAAAAAAAAAAATCATTAATGCACTTTATTTTCTGTCGGATATCATTGTGGAATAAGAAGCTAATGAAAACAATTTTTTTTTTTTTTTTTTTAAATAATATTAAAGTGTACCAAAAATAAATAAAAGTATCTTTGAATAAATATTTGCTAAAGTATATTCTTGAATTTCCCTCCCAGAAATCACCTCTTGACGGACATAATCAGCAATGAGAGAATTTTACACATTAAAAGAAATGAATAATCAGATGGCTAATATCCAGGTGCGAGGAATCCCAGTAATCCTCCACCTTATGCAAGGGACCAAAAAAGCTCAGAAATGAGAAAGCAAGCCAAGAGAGCATTGCCCTGAAGAACCCTGCTTTCTGGGCAGTTACGACCAATAAAATAGGTCAGCGCTTGCATGAGTAGAGCAATAAAATAGACTTCCCATTCTGAATGTTACTTCACGGGATATTGCAGACTCAATGCACTTGTATTCTGTGGAGAGATGGAGGAGACTCCTTATATCTATTGACGGACCGCAACCCTCTATCAATCAGTGGAGGTTTATGTATCAGGTTTTGAAAAAGGATAATTTATCCCTCCCTAGATGCTTCCCAGATTTTAGGTAGACGAAACTTTTTTCGTCGCAATTCATCCCCTCCCCCCCCCAATGTGGTATGAAATCATCTAACGTCCCAGGTTTGTGGTAGAGCCCCTTCTATCCTGCTCTTTACAGACTCCAATTTCCGCATCCATCCGAAGTCTTGGCCAGCGTATCTTACTAGTGAAAGCTTGCTCTTTGGTAATAAAGATGGCTTGCGATTTTTAAGACAATTTTCTGCTTAGTCTTCTGTTTTGATTTTTTGTGCGGTATTAGTGCTCTTTGACAGGTCCAACATGGCGGACACCCCTCCCTAGCACTTACCTCGATTTTTGATATCACAGCAAATCGATAGTTTATCGAATACACTTCTACTTTCCTGCTGTCTTTATAACAAACTGATTTCTCTCTTTTTGTAATTAAAACAAATTTTGCAAATCTCACGCACCATTCAACAACTGCGTATTTTGAACCTTTACCGTAGAAGTGATCAGGGTTTGTGTCGGATGGCTTAATTTTAGCCAACATGTAAACATTTCTTCTAGTTTCGAAATGCATAATTTAGATTGGACGAAAAAGGTATTTTTTCTTAGGCTATAAGAAAACCACTGCACTTGTTAGTCTGTAATTGTAGCTGAGGTACGTGGGAGTGCTAGGTTCCCAAATAGCCCGAAGGCTACCCTCTGCTTTCACCCTCCAACTTAGCCACCCACGCTTCCACAAAGTGGAGCGCAGATGGCTTGGTTGGAATGTTCTAGAAGACTGGAAGATCTTTCTTCATTAAAGGACTGGGTTCCAGGTCATATGAGAATTTTTGGGAATGAGGAGGTAGATAGTTCGCCAAATTAGGTGCCTCTCTCCCTTTCATTGGTCCAGAGCCTGCTGTTGGTGTGTCTTCTGGCACATGTTTGTCGGGCTTTCAGACGTGGATGACCTCACAGCACTCATCCTTATGGATGAGTGCAGTGGGTTGTCGGCAGTCTAAAATGCTCATTGGGGGCCCAGACGGAGCTTTGAGTAGCGGGGTCCGATGTCTTTCACGGACCTCCTTCAGACATCTGGTTGGATTCCTCACTGGGCATTGTGGTTTAAGGAGACATCTCTATATAATGGGACTCGTGCCTGACCCCTTTTATAGAGTTTGTGAGACTGAGGAGGAAACACCCATGCATCTGATGACGAATTGTTTGGGTTGTGAGGAGATTAGGTTTAGGACCTTCGGCCGGAATAGGATATCGGTAGAGGATCTTAAGCTGTGTCCTTTTAAGGTTTTGGTCCGATTTATTCGGTCTGTGGTGAAACTTAGATGGTTTAAACCTGGGCCTGGATTTTCATTCTAGTCCCAGTGGTTGTTATTCTTTAGGGGTAGCTATATGGGCCCTGGGAGGCTTTGGATAGCGTAGGGTTTGCCCTCCCCTTCTGCGAATAATAATAATAATAATAGGCTATAAGAAAAATTATATGATTTCTTATGCGAATCAAAATCTATTTTCTATAGGATTCAAGGTGCATACTTGCACACATGTACATAATTTATCAGTTAATTGGCAACCATATGTATGATAAATAACTCAATGAACTTTACTTTCATCGGCGGCTATGCGTGCATCACACTTGCTTCTTTCACTCATCTTGTTTATTAAGAAATGAAGGAAGAAAACACTTTATCATCATCATCTTCATAATTGTGCGCCTCTTCTACCGGCTTAGCGGTGTGAGGCTATCCGGTTCTATTTTCGTCCTGACTTGTGATAAGTTAATCTCAGTTGCACAAGGGACCAGTCCGGCCCTGTGTAGACCAGTCCGGTTGAGGGGCTGCCCCTTTTACCCTACCCACCCTAAACGAGTGAGGGAGGGTAGCCCTAAGGTGTGTACTGTTCCTGATCTTGTGGATTGTGTAAGAGCCTGCTGAGGAAGTGTGATGTGTACTGAACTGTGGTACCCGTGGGGTCGTTCCTCCCCAAGCAATTGCATGCAACAACTGCCCCTTGAGGTTAGAAAGACACGTACTAAACAAAAAAACCGAAGAAACCAAAATTAAATTCAAAAATCAATAATAAGAATCAGAACTGAGCTGATAGTACGTTATATTTCAAAGGAAACCATTACAAAGGATTATGTAACCAATTAAAAAAAAAATCCAAATATGTAAATGCATCTCATATACGAAAATATTAAAGAACAGTTAATGTTAATCTAAGCAAAGAATTAGTAAGCGTATAAAATTATAAAAGTATTTAAAAAAAAATGTAAATAATGTATAAGAAGAGTTTTATTTATCGATTTCCAAATTAAGCGAAAAGCGTAGATATTGAATTGTTGAGGTTAATGTGGATGGATTGTTTATCTTGATATTTTAAACATAATATGACAATTTAAATATAAGGACAAAAAAAGAAGAAAGAAAAGAAAAATAAAAGCAACTAAAGTGGAATAAAAAGCCAAAGGAGAATGCAAATTAAAAAAAAAAATTATGTAACAGTTAATGATCAAAAAACTTTTCGTCATTATATTAATAAAAAATTTATATTCGTTGCACCAATAAAGGAAATAATTAGTAACTTTTATTTGTTATTTCTTTTTATAGTAGCTTTACAAATAAAGTAGGACCTGGGATATTTGACATATATATCTGTTGGGTCTGTCTGTAACCAACCACCTAAGTATGTGCTTTTTCATATGCCATGTGTCTATGTATTTAATACACACAGGGAAATTCACAAATGAATATCCCTATTATTAAAAGATGAATGAACTTCAGAAAGTTCAAACTTGATTATTATTTTAAGTTCCAGCTTGGTGCCCAACGATAAGGTTTTGAACAAAATCAGTCAACCAGACGTAACACTTTAATAAGAGCTACAACTTTTAGTTAAATAAAACATTTTTCAGGGAAAATTCACTAAAGAGGAGTTTTGTGGGAGGGGTGGGTTCGGTTTTCCTCTAAAGTGTTATTCAGATTATTATACCATACGACGCTGAAATCCGAGTTTGAAGAAAATTGTTTCAATGGAAGTACAACTTCATTGAAAAGTGTTATAGTTTTTGCCACTTTGGCATCAATGGGTATCATTAAATTTGTTATACTAACCATACAAACAGAGACCTAACAGTTTTGTTTGAAAAAATTTTCCAAGCAAATTTATTTTAGAGCAGCGCCAGCTCCAGCGGTTACATCGCCCCGGACAAAATGACAAATTGCCGCCCCTTAAGAATATATACACTACCGATCAGAAGTTTTGGATCAGTTAAAAAATTTGGCCTTGAACAACTTCACTATAGTCGATCGTGTCCAATTGATATTCTTAATGTTGCTCTTAAATCTGCCGCGACAAGTCCCCAATAGTTTCGTTCGCTGGATGTTGAATGACGGCAAGTGAACACCAGGATTTTTAATAAATTTATAAGATACTGGCTGAAGATTTTTATCGATGTAAAGCAGCTCACCTTTGAAGATATGCTATAGAAGACTTGTGAAGCTTTTGGATGGCTCTGACATTCCTTTTAACTGGGTGGTTCTTGTGAGAGAAATGCTTTCTCCTATAGGGGCGCAGGACATCTGGGAGGCGCAGCATGCGGTCGTGGTCTCTAATAACTTAAAAAATCTTTCTCTAAACTGACATTAATGAAGTACTTAACTCTTCATATAACATCCACTATAGATTGATATGTTCCTTGGCTAATGGGAGTTCATATGTAAATATTAGGTGCAATATCATAAAAACCAGATTGATAGCTCAAATTAGTGTAGCTAGTGATCGTCACCCTAGGATTTTTTATAATGTAATAGCCTATTTATTTGATCCTAAAAGAGTTTCTATATCTTGTTAGATATAGAAAATTAAAAAAAGTTAAACCACTTATTTTATTTTATCTCTGAGACTTTGGAGGAAGGTATACATAGGTTTGTAAAGGTATTATTTAATACCTACGGGAGATCCCTCAAACTCCTTCCCTAAAATAATTTTTATAAATGAATAAAGTCTATTTAAATTATTGTTACTATCTACTTTATTAATCAAGTATTTAATATTATTTTATTACTTTGAAGATTAGGCGTAATGTTTGTAATGTTTCTTCTTGTAACGTTTGTATTTTTTATTCAGCTTGCAGCAGAGGTCAGTCTCTTGCTATAGAAATAATATGGTTTCTTTAGGCAATAATTAAATAAAAATATTGAATGAAATGTTTCAAGCAATTGGACCAGCCATTTCAAGAGATTTTGAAGCTGCTTTCAAAAATATATCAAATACAGTATTATACCAACAAATGAAATTAGCCCGTAAATTTTATTGACAAGATTTAGATAAAAGTTCTTGAACTGTATGTTGGTAGTTACATATAAATGCTTACAAAAATAATGATTATATAGGATGGATAGCTATTTGAATCTATCCTTCAATAGACTTAAAATTCTCATTTTAACATTGTATCTAAGTTATTGCATACGATAATATTAATATTCGCAGCCCTCTATAGCTCCTAGCTGAAAAACCAATGTAAAAAATCTGAACCCTCTCATGAAAAAGAGAGGAGGGAGAAATATCATATCAAGCATTATTCCAGAAAAATATCTTGGCAAATAATATGCCAAGAATTGTCTTAATAACTTGTGAAAGAAATATAATGTAGATAAAAGATAAATAAATATTTGAATTTTATTAATATATATTAATATATTCATTTATTTTGTAGTTTAAAAATGAAGAGTACCCTTCTTTTTTTTTCAATTATAATGTAAATCTAAGTAATTTTTTCAGTTTTTGTGATTTTCTCCACAAAAACACAGACGAATTTTATTAAATTTGGTATACTAACTATAAAGTTTGTCGATTAAAGTTTTGAAAACTGGAGTAAGAGAAAGTTATGTGAGTGTTCCACACCAGATGTTTTTTTTCTAACTAATAAAGTAACTAATTAAAATTAGTATATTTGTAGTTATAAGCATGGCCACTAGATAGCAACACCTACTGCGATATCAATTTTATTTATAGTTACATAGTTTGTCACTAGGTGTCACTACTTCCAAAGATTGTTTTTGCGAGTCCATTAGGCTAACCACTTCCAGACCTTTCTTAAAGACCCATTTTAAACTATTGAAAAATGTTTTACATCAGAGGATGGCGCTGTGATCGGGTGGCAAATTTTGGAACTACAATTCTGTATATATAGAAGCTTAAAGACGCATTTTAAACTATTGAAAATTTTTTTTACATCAGAGAATGGCGCTGTGATCGGGCGGCAAATTTTGGAACTACAATTCTGTATATATAGAAGCTTATGCTTTCTAGCGGCGATTGTTTGAACTACTACAAATTCTAAATTAAGTAAGTGCTGGTACCTGGCGGTGAATTCAGAAACGTTATTTTATTCGTTTTTTACTATTTTTCTTTTTTTATTTCAACTAAAATGTAAAATTTGAATTTTTTTTTGTTTTTTTATAAGAAGACAGTCCTAATTCGCGGCAGTAGACTAAATAAATTTAGGGATGTCAAATCTAGCCTATGAGGGAAAATGCAGACTTTGTCAACAGAGCATCATTTTGATCAGGAACATAATTTTTTTTCTTGTACAACCTTTATTTGAATCTTATTTTACGCATTATTTGTTTGTCTCAAAAGTTTTATTTTCGGGACTTCATCAGTCATCAGTTACTTTAGTGATACTTAGAGAAAAGCATATTGCTATTGTTCCTTAGAAAAATGTGGCAAATAAAAGTGATATGAATTTATATGTATAGAAGTAGTATTCAACGTTTAAAGAAAATCGTTGCAGCCAATTTCGAGAAAATCACGAAAAAGTGAAGAAAAAAAATCAGTAAATTCGCACGGTCGATGGATTTTGCCGTCTGTGCAATCCAAAAAGTAAATTCTGGCAAATTGAATTAAGTAACTGGTTTTGTTCTTAATTTTTTTGCAATGTTAAGCCTTTGCACTTCTATGGTTAGTTGCAACGCTCGCTCTAGCGGTTACGTTGCCCCAGACAAAAAGACCAATTGCCGTCCCTTCATATATATACACTACCGATCAGAAGTTTGGGATCAGTAAAAAAAATTAGTTATTTACTAAAATTCTTTAACGAAAAATATAGTTACATTGTAATAAGAATTTTCCAGTAACATGATTTATGCATAATACCTCCCCCATTTAAATGGCACCTTGCAAAATAAATATTTTATTAACATAATATACATCGAAGGATACCTTTATACGCCCGAAGCCTTTCTGCGGTTGCCCAGGAGCCTCATTCACGCTTCTATCAAGGAATGGTGGGAAAGAACGCCAGGGCAGAGGCTAAATTCTTTGTTATGACATTTACCTACATTCACCAGGGATCTACTGAGCCATAGCCGAAGAGATATAAGGATAATAGTGGGGCTACTAAAAGGGCACTGCAGGCGGCTGAATAGGCACATTCACCATTTACTACTATAGCAGACAACGCGTTATGCCGTTTCTGCAGGCCGAGGAGGAAACGTCCTTTGTGTGTGTGCCGGCCTGGCGAGGACAAGGTTTCTTCAACTGGGGACTACCAATCCCGAAGCCACGAGCTTCATGACGGAGCCACTTTCAGCTTTGCTTGGAGGTCTATTGCCTCCCCCATCCAATCTAACATAATATACATTTTGTCCTTTGAGAAACAATTTACCTCTTGTATTTGTTAGTACTTCACAGAGAATAATTTCGTTCAAATTATTGATCCTATTTATAGATTAGGACTTTGTATTGTTTGTCAACAAATCATTATTTACTTACTTTTTATTCTATTTTATTTAATTGGGATTAGTTCACTCCTTGAGCTTCACGGTTACGAGTATATCTTCACGGTTTACGAGTAAATCTTATTGCAACGTTGATTTTTTTCTCTTTTCAACGAATACAAAATGGGCAAAGTTAAAGAAGTGAGTGTTGTTACCAGAAGTGCCATTTGAACTTTACTTAAAATAGGGAAATCAGAACGAAAAATAACGGCTGAACTTAAAATTTCCAAAAATGGTGTTCACCATGCTATCAAACGGTTTAAAAAATATGGTGATCATGAAGATTTACACCGCTCCAGGAGACCTAAATCAACAACCAGGTGAGGATAAGTTCATTATTTTATGAAGTAAAAGAAACAGACGACGCACAGCTCCTAAAATCAGAGGGGAAGTTATTAAAACAAGTTCGAGGCCAATTTCTGTCTCAACTGTTCAAAGGCGACTTCGTCAAACGAACTTAATACGAAGAGTTGCAACGCTGAAACCATTATTAAATAAAGGGTGCAAACAAGAAGAAACGTTCAGCGTGAGCTTGAAATACAAAGACTTCACAGTGAAACGTTGGAGAAATCTTTCAGCTCAGAAAAACTACATCCCAATGCATAATACCCACCGTTATGCACAGAGAGGACTCGGTCATGGTTTGGGGATGTTTTTCAGCCTATGGAATGAGTGATCTCGTCGTATTGACGGGATAATGAAAAAAGAAAATTTAAAAGCATTTTAGAAAATCAGGTCTTACCCTGCGGCCAGCGATTTGATTGGGGAGAAAATCATTATGCAACAGGACAGTGACCCTAAACATACTTCCAAATTATATAGACAACACTTTAAGGAAAAATAAGATGAAAAATATGTGTTAATATGGTCTAGCCATCGCAATCCCCGGTCTTGAACCAAATTGAAGTTTTGTGGGATGAGCTAGATGGATAAGTTCGTATCAAGTGTCATAATTCTCCAAATGCTCTGTGGCAGATACTGTACAGTATGTGGAGTAATATTGAATTCGAAGCAACCAATAAATTGATTGAGAGAATGCCTAGAATTATAAGAGAAGTAATTGAGCGGAAAGGTGGTCACTTGATGAAAAAGCCGTTTAGTCGAAATTTATTTTTGGGAAAGATTTACACTTTATAATGAATTTGTTATCGCTTATATTATTGTATATAGATTAAATACAACATTTTTGAATTGCTGACATTTTATTTCATTCATAACAAATCATTAAATTAACAAAAATAAATTTAATACGTTTTTATTCTAGGTGGTCCAAACTTTTTACCAGCAGTATATATATTTTTTTAAGCAAGTCTATGCATGGTCAAACACAAGCTGAAGCAGCACTCTGTTTGCGTGCTAATGCTATTCTGTTCAGAGAAGTTTATGCTTGTTCAAACAAGTTCAAGCATCGTCTTTAAAATTCTGCGATAATTTTTCAATAATAAAGTAAATATTTTTAGACAAACAATATAAACACGCTCCGTACTATAAAATTTTTAGTGAACAAAAAATCGATTAGTAAACTTTGTGTATTTAACACAGAAATATTTTTCCCACACTTACAGCCAAAATGACACCCCGGAAAAATGTCCGGGTTGCCCGCCCCTAGAGCGGGCTCTGTTTAGAGATGTCCTTAGGACCGGAAGATACAGAGTATTTTACGGCTAGAAGGACAAAATATTTCAAAAAATAGAAATCGTAATAAGCTTAACCTTGGTAGTTGTGGTGGTTGGTTCCGCAGAGCTGGAAAGCATCAGAGACATTTTCCGTGATAGCCTGCTTAATTTTGTGGTGCCGGACCGGTTTCGGGCGTTCACCCATCATCAGGATGTTTTTGTTAAACAGTGTAATAACATAGACTTGCACAGAGCAAATATAGTTGATACACTCAACTATAGCAATTGCAGTTGAATAATTCAAATATAAAATACAAAATAAATACAACATATAAAGTCAAATATTTATACATGGGATTATTCAAACTAACCCTTGAAAAATAATGAACACAAGCCCTACTATTAACGCACTGTCGGATTTTTGACGTTCAGTTAATATGCGATATTCATTTAATTTTTATCCAAGCGAAATAGATACAGAGTGGCACTGCAACTTCGGCAGTTTCTGTACGTTGTATAAATATTGAAAATGAATTTCTGGTTATTGCAAAATTTAGGAGGTGTAATAAATTTTTTTTTCTACAACAGTTGAGTAATGTTATTTTATGTTGATTGTCTATGATATTGTTAACAAAAACAATCTGATGATGGGCGAGCGCCCGAAACCAGGGAATGACCACAAAATAACCAGGCTATCACGGAAAATGTCTCTGATCAACCTTGGTATTCCGTTTAGGTACCACTACTTCATGTGAAAATCCACCAACCGGACGTCCGACTTGTTATATTTTAATAGGGGCTATTATTGCAGTGTGAGCTGCAAGATATATTGTGCTCCCCGAAGCCTTCTCAGTGCACTGCTCATCACCGGGCAGTGAGCTGTAGAGGCTCCTAGGAAGAGAAAATCTAAGTGCAGCAGGCTGGATACGAACCCAGGACCTCCGCGTTGCTAGTCCAGGGCGCTACCACTGAGCTAATCCCTTCGCGACTTTACTGTTATTTTCCAGTTTTTCAAGATTTTCTTTTATCTTCGTATACTATCATCTATCCATTGGCGGTTTGTACATAGCACAGTGGTACTACTAATGCAGTAAGTACATACAATGATGACAAATTTTATCGATTAAGTAAAGATTAATTTATCGATTGTATAATTATGATTATTTATTATGTTATATGATTATTATATTTAAATGTTTGTTGTGGTGGTTGGTTCCGCAGAGCTGGAAAGCATCAGAGACATTTTCCGTGGTAGCCTGCTTCATTTTGTGGTCATCGACCGGTTTCGGGCGTTCGCCCATCTTCAGGATGCGTTTTTCAGACAGTGTGACAACACAGACTTGCACAGAGCAAACTTAGTTTTCACACTCGTAAAGATAAATATTTAAATATGTTTCAAAATATAAATTCAAATATTTACATGGGCTTATTCAAACTAACCCTTGAATAATAAGGAACACAAGCACTGCTACTAACGCATTGTCGGATTTTTTACTTTCAGTTAATATGCGACATTCATTTAATTTTTATCCAAGCGAAATAGAAACAGAGTGGCACTGAAATTTGGACAGTTTCTGTACATTGTATAAATATTGAAAATGAATTTCTCTGGTTATTGAAAAATTTAGGAGGTGTAATAAATTTTTTTATCTACAACAGTTGAATAATCTCGTCGAAATAGTTGTATTTTAAATCAGTGGCTAAAGTTTTACTTTTTCTCACTAGTGAATTAGTTATCCACTATTTTCTCACACTGATGTTTTAAGCGGCCTCTACACGGTCAATAATATTGTCAATATCAGTATTGACAATATAACCATCAATACTCGTGCTAACCAATCACAAACTTCATTACTTCAATAATATTGATCGTGTAAGGTAATGAAGTATTGTGATTGGTTAGCACGAGTATTGATGGTTATATTGTCAATACTGATATTGACAATATTATTGATCGTGTAGAGGCCGCTTTAAAGTATTATTATTTAAGTCTAATTAGACCGACATCTAGCGACAATATGTGAAAACAAGAACAATAACAAAATGCCAGATTTAAGGTTATGCTAAACGAAAAGGTGATAAAAAGAGGGAATATTTGCTTGAATTAAAATACATTTTCAACAACTTTCACATATTTTTAAATTCAGATAAATTAAGAACCAATTTAATATGGTTGCTGATAAAATTACATATTTAAAATCTAAAGAATAGTTTTCTTAGATGTCTCGTTCAGTTACCACTAAATAACTTATTATTACTGCTCACCAGCTTTTGCAATAACCAGAAATTCGTTTTTAATATTTATACAATGTACAGGAACTAACCAAGGCGCTTTTACTTGGAATACAAGTTACCTCCGTCTGACTTGAAGGGGATACTAAAGAGAAGAATACTTGAAAAATGGCAAAAGCAATACGAAGCCTCTAGCACGAAGGGTAATTTCTACAAAGAAAATGTGAAGAGAGTTGACACAGTCCCTTGGTTTAAGAAAATGGCGGCTTGTAAACATATGGTAACCGCAATTAGCAGGCTGAGATCCAACCACGTTGTATGTGGCGCTTATTTGTTTAAAATAGGACAAAGAGACTCCCCATTTTGCGCAACTTGCAAAGTTAAAGAGGACTTCCATCATATCGTAATAGTATGCCATTATTTTCCATCCAAAGAAAAAAATTATTTGATGAATTGTTTAAATTTCTGCCCGCTCCTTTCCACTATAATCAAATAATATTTTCTCAGATATTCGCAGTTCTAAATTTACTCTACGAATTCATCAAAAAGTACAAATGCGGCTAGGTTATAATGCTAAAGCTGGAAAAGACCTATGAAGATACCTAATATAATAAACACCTTTTGAATAAAAATCGTCATACTCTGAACACTCTCCCTCCCTTAAAATATATTATAGTATAATGACATGAGCGCTGGCTGTATGGCGAAACGCTAATGCAAAAAAAAAAAAAAAAAAAAAAAAACCAAGGCGCAGTGTCACTCTTATTCAGGTTAAAAAGAAAACGAAGTTTGCCGGAATTAGCCGAATATCAACTGAGTGTCAAAAATCCGACACTGCAACAATAGCAGTGCTTGCGTTCCTAAGTTCAAGGGTTAGTTTAAATAATCCTACATACAACTCTTTGAATTTATATTCTGAAACATATATAAATATAATGATTATATAAAATAATAAACATAATTTAATCGATAAGTTAATCTTAAATAGAATTTTAATTACTTTATGTACTTATTCCTATCTTGGAGATACTGCAGTGCGATTTAAGGGGTAGATAGTCTACGAAGATTAAAGAATATCTTAAAAACTGAAAACAATAAAAACAGCAAAATCGCACGTACGTTCGGTTTGAATATGCTGCTGTTTTGTTTTTCAAATATTTTGTTTCACACACATAGACCATTCGCTAAAACTTTAATTTATTTATTAAACTTTAAACTACTATTTATTTTTGACATACTTTAATAACATTTTAAAAAAAGTTGTTTTCACTTGTTTCTTAATCCACAATGATATCCGACTGAAAATAAAGTGCATTAGTGATTTTTTGAAATAAAAATAAATACAAATAAACAAAGTAATATACATGATTGATTTTTTTAAAAATAATGCATTATAAAAAATATGCAAAAAAGAAAACTCCTCTTTGAATATTTATTTACTAACAAATAGAATGATAATATTTCTTTTTATTAAATAATTAAATTAAACAATTTTACTATAAAATTTAATATTTAGAAATGCAATATAATAATAAAACAATAATTACCAACCTCAATTTATTAAAAACTACAAAAAAAGAAATATACTTTAAGTGATAAAGAAACAGTAATGTTAGATGGAAAGATTAATTGTTTTATTATTTATATCAATAAAGTGTGATTTTTTTTGTGCCGTAATTATTAATTTCCTAATTTTTTATTACAATAAACAAAAAACTAATATATTAAAATTAAAAGTTGCCCTCAAGTATTTATATTCAAAAAATATGATTGTAACAATTCTCATTATAGAAAATATTTGATATTTAAACTAAAATTTAAAGAGCGCTATATTTAATAAAGTTTTAAAAATTAAAATAAAAGCTGGCTAATAATAAAACTTTAATATAATTAATAAATTCCTTTGAAATAACATCTGAAAGGTTCAAATTGTAATTTATAAAATCACAAACATTACACTTTGCTTGTTTATATAATTTTATTTTTAAAAAAAGTTACTTAATTCTATTTATATTAAAAATGTATTTTTGAATCACACTTTTTTGATTCACATCAGGTTGGTAAACCTGTTCCTTTGAAGAAAGGTTATTCCTGATTCAATATCTTTGATAAAACAGCTTGTTTTAGTTACAAACATATTTGCCAAATATTGATTGTTACCTAAATTTCAGATCTCAAATTTACAATTTAATTAATTTTTTTTCTTTAAATAAATAAATTTTCTCACTAGTATTTCTATTAATTTTTTTTTTTTAAGAGTACATTTTTATTGGCACAATTCGGTAATATATCAGTCACAATTTTATCCCTTCTCTCTTTGATTTCCATTATTTTTTACAAAAACAAAAAAAAAATTAAACGATTTCATCTCTAAAATAATAAAAGGCTAATTTTCCCAGAAATAATCTTCTCCACTGGGTCTCAGATCACAAGGTCGTCGGAATTCTTGCCCATTTTCGTGCAGCCATTTATTCGACACTGAAATAATAATTTCCTAACAACATTACAGAGTTTGTCATGGGCTTATTTGCATTGCAGAAATAATAAAAGAATATCTATTGTAAAACTGTCACAGGTTTTCTCTTTTACAGCATTGCAAGAGAACAGTTTTTTAAATCTCGGAATTGTTAATTATAAATTTCATTTTTCTTAATGACATGTAGCCAGCTGGTTTCGTTTAATACATTGTAACTGCATCCATTATTATACCCACAGCGACTTTTCATTGTAAATAAAACAAATAATAAGCAAATTAAAGGTGGAATGAAATTACTATAATGTAAAACTTTGTTTACATTATAGTAATTTATGTTAGGAGCTTCATTCGACTGCGGTCTTACAATATTCAATTGAGGAAAAGGCCTTGCAGGTGTCCTGTATTTATACAGTGAACAGTTTGGTTATTTACAAAACCCCGTCTATGACTTATTTTATCAAAGAACTGTATTACGAAAAGTTATAAAGCAGTGCAAACAGGTTGCTAAAACCGTCACCGAAATTGAAATATTTACAGAAAAGTGGGTAAAAGCGGTACAAAATGAAGGTTTATATTTTGAAAAATATGATTCAAATTAGCGTTTTCATATTTACCTTTAAATAAAACTGTTTTATGCACAAAATCTTGTCTAACAACTTAGTAAATATTAAATAATAAGATTTCTGCTTTTTAACTGTTTTTAATGAAAGTTTTAGCGCTCCTGGTTTCTATTCTATCCTAATGCGCCTATAGTAAACACAGCCTTCATATCAATACAACCAGAGTTCACC
Source organism: Triatoma infestans (assembly GCA_011037195.1). Lineage (NCBI taxonomy): Eukaryota > Metazoa > Arthropoda > Insecta > Hemiptera > Reduviidae > Triatoma > Triatoma infestans. Next base: position 76,724 of record JAAEAF010002406.1, read on the forward strand.
CTTAAAGTACTTCTGCAATTTAATGAAACGAAAAATCTTAAAACCATTCATAAGTGTCGTGGACGGAGGCGGATAGTAAACGTTCTTTTACTATTACTATATTATTCATACTTTCTCTTCTTTTCATAAATTGTTTTTAATTGGGTTTCTATTAATATTAACCATCAATTTTAGGGAACTGAAAAAAACCATCGGCATTTTTAAGGCCACTATCAATATATTCGTGTCAAAAAAACCATATAATCTTTTCAGGTAAATGATTATTAATCAGTCACTGGATTCTTGATTCTTCTAATAATTTTTATTTTCCATATTTTATAAGTAAGAATATTCTAGGGCAGTGAGCTGTAGAAGCTCCTAGGAAGAAAAAAATCTAAGGGCAGCACAGATAGACTCGAACCCGGATCCTCCGCAAGGGAGTCCAGTACGCTAATAACTTAGCTATTCTCTTCCCTACTAAAATTATATTTTAGAATTAGAATACAAACCCCATTTAGAACCAGCCAGTACAGGACAAGCAGCATGCAAAGTAGATTCATCACCTTCTCCATCAGGATGAAGATTTAGCCAAAACGCAGCTGTTCCTTTTTCTGGCCACAGTGCCAGTTTTAACATTGGAAACACTGTCGCACCGCCTTGTAATACATCGCTCATCTGGATTTTTTTTTAAAATTAGTACAATTTAATTTTCTTATCTTATATATATATAATATTTTAAAGTTAAGTATAAAAATAAACTTACATAAAATAAAATAGTTGCAATACGATTTCCTGTACCTAATGATTTGAATGCTTTTGTTTCTTCACTCTGTAAACAATCAAATTAAAAAATAAATACAAAGGTTACCATAAATATAAGGGAAGGGATTTGATGAATGGTAACGTGTTGGACTCCCACGCGGAGGTCCTGGAGTCCAGCAGTGTTGCTCTAAGATTTTCTCTAGGAGCCTCTACAGCTCATAGCCCGGTTGAAAGGCAGTGTCGTGTATAATGTCTACAACGAGTGAGTGCATGAGAAGGATCTGAGAGAAAATTGATCTTTCAGATCAGAGTGCACTAATCCCTCTATTATATTATTGTAATTGACAAATAACGTATTTTTAAACTTCAAGTGTTTGCTAAAAATTTACATTTTAATATGAAGCGGTGTTGAAACTAAACTATTACTCTTTGGTTATTGATGCATTGGAGGTACTTGCATACTGGTGACCATAACAAGGCGACACTTTCAATTCTCAATAAAACTTTAAAAGACTCTTTAGAGCTGAGCCATATCTACACACAAATCCCACAGATTGCCCCTAAAATTGACTTTTCCCATAAGATGTTTCTGATAAAAGTAACATCTCTTATGTATGTAATAAGTATTATGCGTAGTTTATACAAAATGCTTGAAGTCGTTTTCGACAATATCGCAAAAAACAAATTATAAGTTTAAGCTTTCTGAGATTAACCGATTTTCTCCAAACTACAAACATTAGCAAAATATTTAACTCCATTTAATATTATTTAGATGATGTAATTATATAATAAATTGGTCCTCAAAGGTCTCCTCGATCTTGAATTGAGGGGCTAGCCAACCCTACGTCCACGCCGTGAGGACCGGGCAACGCGCTCTTTGAGTGCGGCCAACAGGGCAATGGCGGGCCTGGCGGCAACCCACCGCGGGCCACCTTTTTAGTGTACCCCATCCTGCTTTCCCGTCCAACCCGATCCCTCACTTCCTCTATCGTGGGATGGGGGGTGGATTAGCTGCCCCCTCAGGTAAGGGCGACCCTGCGAACATCCCAGCCCAACATTTTACACGGGGAACATACACAATTACGTACACACACACAACAACACGTACACGCACATAGTACAGACTTGTAAGTAGGGCCCAATCCAAGGTGTCACGCGTTCCGTGCCGAGGGATGGATGGCACAGGGGTATTGTGCCGATAACGGAGCCTCCGGGGCACCGGGCGAAACCCCGGAGTATTTAGCCTTGCCCGGCTAATGCGGGGCTCTGGTCGGGTGGACGACCCTATCCCTAGCTACTCGTGGGAATCATATGGGTAAGAAAAAGAAAAAATTAAAACTTCAGGCATGGATGCCATCGAGAACTGGGGCGACAGGCCATGGGGAGGGGAGTAACCCCACAACCAGCTCAGCCAAAGCACCAGGTAGTAGGTTTACGGTGACTGCCGAAGGCACAGATAGTGGGGCTCCCGGTCCCGCAGCCACTATGGCCACGGTGGAAACTGGCGTCACGCCAGGGGCTCCTCTGTCCAAAAGGCCAAGGCAAAGGCCGGGCGAAACTTTAAAGCGGGGTCGCTAGAAGCGATCGAGAACATGACAGACAAGGACGTTCAAGCCGCCAGGCTGTCAGAGCTCTCCAGGAAGGAGCTCAAAGCTCGCGTTGAGGTGGGCCAGGAGTATCTTCAGGCCAAACGCCAGTTAATAAGGGAAAATTACCTTCAATGGGTAGAACGTACGACACAGGCGACTAAGAGGCCAAGGTCGGAGGGGGAATCCCCACAGCAGCAGCGGCCGCCCAAGAGGGTTAAAGCCAAGACTGTGGAGAAATCCTACAGTGAGGCTTCCTCATCGGCGAAAATTACCGTGGTGCAGAGGGGCTTCCCCGATTACCAGTTAGGCATGGATGAACTACAGGCCATCCAAAATGCCATTTTGGGGGAATACGACAAGATCCCAAGAGGCGGGCCGCAGGTCAGGTTGGCCAAATGTGCCCATAAACCAGGGTTCCTTGTCATTACCTGCGTAGGGGACGATAGTCTGGGGTGGCTGAGGGAGATTATCCCAAAGCTTAAACCCTGGGAAGGTGCAAGCCTCCAGACACTAGAGGGGAGGGACATACCGGGCCCAGAGACCTGTAAGGTCTTCATCCCCAACGAGGGGGGCAAGCAGGTTGAGGCTGAAAGGGTGCTCCATCGTTTAGAAGTGAGCAACCAGGGGCTGAAAACCAAAATGTGGAGGGTCTGGGGATGCTTACCCGTTGAGGGTGGTTTGTCTCTGGACATTCTCAATGGCCAGGGGGTCATTGGCGGAGCTTAAAAGGCTGAACATGTCCCCCTATTTTGGTTGGGGGCGAGTGACTTTTCGTCACAAGCTTCCGAAAAGCAAAAGCTCGGAGGAGGCCAAGGCGATGGAAGTGGAAGGAGATCAGCCACAGGCCGAGAGCTTGGTGAGGGTGGACTTGCCAAAGGGGGGTCAGGGGGGCCTGGAAGGAGAGATGGCGGCGTTGCAGGCTGCCCTGGCCGTACTACCCGTAGGAGAGGGGCGGATAGAGGAGGGGGCGGACGTCAAGGCGGGGGTCCCGGTGGGTGCGTCTCCTGGCGGAAGCGATGCCGGCTTGCTCCACAGGTCTCAAGGCCAGGAGCGGTTGCCGGAGGTTGCGGAAGCCGGGGGGCGACCCTTGGGAGCCGGGGCCGACGTTCCGCCCCCCTCGGAGGCCTAACATGGCGATCAAGATGGTGCAGGCGAACCTCCATCATGCAAGGGCCGCTTCGGCCGTGCTTAGTAGGAGGTTCGACAGGGAGGGGCTACATGTAGCCCTACTGCAGGAGCCGTGGTGCCATGGGGGGATCGTCCGAGGACTGCATCCGAAATTTGGGAAGGTGCTGTACAACAAGTCTGTAAGTAGACCCCGAGCGTGTATAGTGCATAGTAACAAGGTGAGCTGTGGATTAATACCGGAGCTGTGCTCCGCCGATTTTGTTACAGCTCTCCTAACTATCAACACCGAAGAGGGAGTGGAAAGGCTGGTTATTAGCTCTGCGTACTTCCCCGGTGATGAGGATTTCCCCCTCTGTCTACTGAGAAGAGTAATGGACTACTGCAGAGGTGGGAACTCGCAGCTGGTGCTGGGATGCGACGCCAACGCGCACAACACTGCCTGGGGAGCACCGATATCAACCAAAGGGGTAAGTACCTTTATTAATTCATTACTGGTGAAGGGTTGCATGTAGCCAATGTAGGCTTGGAACCAACTTTCGTGACTGCAGCTAGGAGGGAGGTGCTGGATGTGACGCTAGCCTCGCGCTGTATGTTGAGCAAAATTGCTCACTGGCATGTATCAAGTGAGCCATCGTGCTCGGATCATAGGCACATAAGGTTTGATATATGCACTCCACCATTGGTCATTACCAGGCTTCGAAGCCCGAGGGAGACCCACTGGGAGGGATTTGTTGGGAGTCTCAGTGAGTCTCTCGGTGACCTTAAAGTGGATGTACGGACAATAGGAAGTCTGGGACGGGCAGTGGCACAGGTAACCGAGGCGATTTTGGACGCCTACAGGGAAAACTGTCCGGAGAGGGGAAGGCCTAATAGGTCGAAGACGGTCTGGTGGAATGATCACCTCGAGAGAAGGAGGAGAGAGGTGAGGAGGCTGTTTAAGAAAGCCAAAATCAACCAAGACTGGGCATCGTATAGAAGGGTACTGACGCAGTATAATGTCGAAATAAGGAAGGCCAAGCGTAAAGCCTGGCGAAGATTCTGTGAGGACGTAGCAGACACTTCGGAGTGCGCGAGAATCCACAGAATCTTAGCAAGAGAAGGTACTGCTGACAGGGTAGGGTTCCTGAAGAAAGATGACGGAACCTACACTAACTCGATAGAGGAGTCGCTGGAGTTGCTCATGAACACACATTTCCCAGGGTCCTCTTATGGAGAGGCCCCTTCAGAGGTTGAGGGGCTGAGAAGGCCTGGTCGGGCGAATTGGAAAATCGCGAATCACGTCATACAGCCGAATAGGCTAAGATGGGCGATTGGAAGATTCAAGCCCTATAAAGCACCAGGCGTGGATGGAATTTACCCCGTCTTCCTGCAGAAGGCGGTGGAGGTGTTGACACCACACCTATGTAGGATCTTTAGAGGCTGTTTGGCCTGGGGATTCATACCGATAGAATGGCAACAGGTGAAGGTCGTGTTCCTCCCGAAAGTAGGGAGATCGGTAGATCAAACGCCAAAGTCGTTTAGGCCAATAAGCCTGTCCTCCTTTCTGTTGAAGGTGATGGAGAGGATGGTTGACAGGTTTATAAGGGACGAGATCTTGAGGATTAAGCCTCTCAATAATCAGGGAAATCCGTAGACTTGGCTCTGGATGACCTAAATAGGCTACTCCAAAAGTCGCTTGACGACAAGGAAATTGCGGTGGTCACCTTTTTGGATATAGAGGGCGCTTTCAACAACGTGTCCTCAGAGTCTCTTGTTGGTGCACTGACAAGAAGGGGCACGCCCCCTACAATTAGTCAGTGGATAAGGACTAGTCTTTTGGGAAGGACTAATATAGCCACCATCGACAATTCATCTCTTGTGGCCAGGGTGAGTAGAGGCTGTCCGCAGGGAGGCGTTTTGTCGCCATTGCTGTGGACGTTATTAGCCGATGACATCCTGACCAAATTAACCGCGGAAGGCTTTCATTGCCTTGGGTTCGCGGACGATCTGGCGATCGTGGTGAGGGGGCGGTTCGCGGTAACCGTCTCGGAGCGCACTCAGGTAGCGCTCAATATTGTGAACAAATGGTGTAGAGCGGAGGGTCTCCTCCATCAATCCCCACAAAACTCAAGTGGTTCCTTTTACAAGGAAGAGAAATTTACAAGGCTTACAACAGCCAATGCTCGGAGGGGTCGCGATCCCCTTTGCCATGGAAGCCAAATATTTGGGGGTCACTTTTGACCGAAGGCTGACATGGAATTCCCATATTAATAGCACCGCACACAAAGCCAAAATCGCCATGGGTAGGTGCAGGAGGCTATGCGGTAAAAGTTGGGGATTAAGTCCGAAGATGGCTCTGTGGATTTATACCTGTGTCGTGAGACCAATGGTAACCCACGGGGCGGTGGCGTGGTGGACAAAGACCTTGCAGATGGGGGGGGCCGGGAGCGCTCGGAAGTATTCAAAGGCTGGCCTGTTTGAGTACGACGGGTGCCATGATGACTACCCCCACTGCGGCCTTGGAGGTCCTGTTAAACCTTCCACCACTCCACATCTACGTCCAAGGCGTTGCAAGAGCAGTTGTGGCACGACTACAACAGGGACAAGCGCCCATTTATCCCAGGCACACTGGGAAGCATCAAGACCTATGGGAGGAGCTGGAGGCGGACCCGATTTTGGGCCTGCCTACGGATATGATGACTCCTAGGTATGACTTCCAAAAACCCTTCAAAGTCTTGATATTAGACACAGGGGCATGGAAGAATGGGCCGCCAATTACAGGCGAATCTATGTGGTACACGGACGGGTCCAAGATGGGTGACGGAGTGGGAGCCGGCGTGTACGGGGCTCATCCGAGATGTAATATCTCGGTGAGCCTGGGAAGGCTAGCTACGGTCTTTCAGGCGGAGCTAGTCGCGATTTTATCTGCGCCGCCGAAATAAGAAGACGGGGAGTGCATAACTCCAGAGTCGTCATTTATTCGGATAGCCAGGCTGCTCTGCGGGCAATTGACTCGTGGGAGATCAGCTCAAGGCTGGTGTGGGACTGCCTAGGTGCACTAAGGGAAATTAGTAGCCACAATAAGGTCTTCCTGGTTTGGGTACCTGGGCACTCGGTCACAGAGGCAATGAGGCGGCGGACCGCCTGGCCCGGGAGGGCTCAATGGGAGCGCTTATCGGGCCGGAGCCGTTCTGTGGTGTCTCAAGATGCCTCAGGAGTGCATCCATTAAGCTATGGATGCAGGACCGATCAAGGGAATGGTGGGTCAAAACTCCAGGCCAGAGACAGGCGAAAAAGTTTATCTATAGCGACTCGCCCAAGCTAACTGCAGAATTACTCCAACTAGGCCGGGTGGCCATAAGGATAGCAGTTGGCATTCTCACTGGCCATTGTAGATTAAACAAGCACATGCATCGCATGGGCCTGGCAACGGATAGCCTGTGCAGGTTTTGTCAGGAAGAAGAGGAGACGGCACTGCATGTATGTGGTATGTCAGTGCGAGGGGCTGGTCTGGCTAAGGTACCGCCTCTTTGGTAAAGAGAAGCTGGTGCCAACAAGCCTCAGCCAGGGCCCTCTCTCGGACCTATTAAGTCTTCTAAGGCAAGCAGGGACTCGAGAGGGTGCTCTGATGGCGGGTGCTCTGATTGACCACCTGGGAGCCCCCCCCCAATTCCACAGTTCGGTTAAGGACAGGATAGGGGGAGGGTCTCCAACTAGGGGGGTGCCACAATAGATCCTTGGGGTGTCGCGGTGGCGTAGGCTGAGTAGCCATTCCCCCGGTAGAATCTATCTATCTATATAATAAATTAAAATAGTACTTTAGAGGAAAATATAATCTCACTTCACACCTCAAAAGCTCCCTTTGAATGAATTTTCCTAGAGAAACATTTAAAAAAAAAAAATGTTGTAGCTCTTTGTATGTAAATATAATTAGTTTAAAGGAAATCGCCAAAAACTGAGAAATCCATTCAGCAAAGTAGTCCTTCTGGTTGCGAATTTTGACAAAGTTACTGCCGAATGTAATTCCAAAATGAAATGCCAAGTAGATTAGATTAGATTCTAACGGGGAGATTGGCTCTTCAGCCTGCGCCACCGCGACACCCCATGGATCTATTGTGGCACCCCCCTACTAGTTGGAGGCCCTTCCCCGGTCCTGTCCTTTATCGGACTGTGGAGTTGGTGGGGGGCTCCCAGGTGGTCAATTAGGGCACTTGCCATCAGAGCACTCTCTCGAGTTCTGGATGCCTTAGAAGAGGGGGCCCCGGCTGAGCTTTGTTGGCACCAGCTTCTCTTTACCAAAGAGGCGGTACCTTAGCCACACCAGCCCCTCGCACTGACATACCACGTGCCGCGCCGTCTTCTCTTCTTCCTGACAAAATCTACACAGCTATCCGTTGCTTGGCCCATGCGATGCACGTGCTTGTTAAGTCTACAATGGCCAGTGAGAACGCCAACAGATTTTCTCTCTCTCTCACACACACACACACATATATATATATATACTTCTTCTTGAGTCTACAACTCATGAAGAGTCTAAGAGTCTTGGCCTCCTCAAGACGAGCCCACCAGACGTCTCTTTCCTGCGCAGCCGCCCTCCAATTGCGGAATCAAGCATCGCCAGTGCGTCTTTTGCCATTCAATCCTGCCATCGCAGCCTTGGGCCTGCCTACCTGCCTGGGACCTTGCACAGTGCCCTCCAAAATTTTCCTCGAGATCTCTTCCCTACACATCCTCGCCAAGTGCCCTGCCCACCGCAGCCTTCCATGTTTTATTACCTTAGAGATATCCGGCTCCTTGTTTAATGCATAAACTTCTCGGTTATGCCTGATTCTCCAGTTCTGGCCATCTTGTATAGGACCATAGATTCTACGAAGCACCTTCCGTTCAAACACTGCCAGGGCTCGTTCATCTGTTTTCATCATGGTCCACGCTGCGGAACCGTAAATCAGCACTGGCCGAATGAGCGTCTTGTATAGCAGTGACTTTGTGCTACGAGAGATAAGCTTGCTTTTCAAATGCTTTGCTAGGCCGAAATAACACTTGTTCGCGGCCATAATCCTGCTTTTAATTTCTAAGCTCCCCTGATATATATATATAATGTAGATAGATAGTAACTATAAATTTACTTTCAACACAGTAATATTGCATGGAGCATGTGGAAAATAAAATCCCCTTAGAAAGGGTTACTTTCGGTTACTTTCAAGGAGAAAACTAAAAATAAATAAAAAAAACATACACAGACCATTTTCTAAAAAACTACTCTTATGAAGAGTGGTGGAAGAAGTAAAATTCTTTGGAATTCTCTTGGTTTTTTTTTTTTTTTTTTTTTTTTTCACAATATTGTACTATCTCTGCGTTTATCATATATCTACTTTAACGTCTTGCAATAACAAACCTGTTGTTTCGAGTGTCAGCTAGTATGTTCTGAAATTTAATGTTGGAGCCTTAAACGTAATCTTGATGATGGTAGAATCCTAGCTATGTTAGCGTATGTTGAGCATTAAGAATTGCAGGATAAAAAAAAAAGAAGATAATTCATGCGCACATGTTTTTTGGTAATGAGATGGATCAGAAGATTCAAAACGATATCATATTGTAATACTATTAGTAATATTATGCTAATGAATAAAAAAAAATTATAAAACTCATCTTTATATCATATAAAATCTTTGTTTGTAACCAATAATTCGCCAAAAAAAAGAAAAATTTTAATGCCCGAAATTTATTACATCTTTCATAAATCACATCAACTGCATAGTTGATCCATAGAAATCATATACTAACATTAGTCAGAAAACTGACATTTCAAACAGTCAAGTTACTTTACATTAACACATTATGTTTTATCTATATAAAGCAAGCTTCGATTTTTTTTTTTATGTATTTAACGTACCGTGGCATAATCCAAATGTGGCTCATAATGTCCACCAATTCCATAATTGACAACCTGAAGTTTTTCTGATGTTGATGTTGTCAAACCAGTCATATCTTCAACTCTACGTGATATTCTGGCCACAACTTCTGATTCTGCATCGGTAAGCCATGCTGATTTTGATATACGATAATGTACGGTTTTCCATTCATTAGAATCAGAATTTACTACGGCAGCACGTTTTAACTGTCAACAATTTAGAGAAAAAATGATGCTTTATAAAATTAAAAAATCTGGTATATAACACTTTAAAGTTCCACTTCCGTTTGATAGAATTTGCTCAAAATTTTCGTGTCTGATTTGGTGGTAGTGCCTAAACGTGAATACCAAGTTAGACTTTCCAGTGACTTTTCGTTTTTGATTTATTCTGCTTAAAAAAAGACATACACACACACACACACACATTCGTATTAAGGGGATCCCAGAACATGTATTTCCGGTGAAAACACAATTTCGAAAATTTGGCATGATCCGCAATATTACCACGAGTAAAGTAAATATAATGTGCCAGATATATTATCTAGTTTAAAAACACATATCATGCATGAATTCTAAACTTCAGTGTAACAAACACCTATATAATTCTGGACTAAATAGAAAACAATTTTAATTCAGAAATATATAAAGCTCCAATTAAGTTTGTATAAAAATATGAAAGTGCCGAAGTTTTCTCTATCGTCAAATAAATAATCACTGCAACTTTTGTAAAACTATTAGTTATATGCTAGTTATAAAGACGGGAAATTTATTAATAATAAGTATTTTTGATATCGACAAATCCAGAAATCAAAACAAATAATTGTTTTAGTTACCTTTCCTTGTTAATGAAACAACTATCAACACAAATCTACCAAAAAATCAGTCATTGTTTTTTTTTGATAAATTCAATCGCACGAGTGAACACAAAAAAATGACTGGTATGTGAAATTAGATATAGGGAATTATAGGTAATTATTATAGATAATGATTATTTCTATTAGATATAGGGTAATTTGCTACTTACTTTAGGTAGAGCCAACTTTTTGATAACTTCAATTTCTGAATCAGTCATAGCATGACGATACAATAGAATTCTTGGTTTCACATAGGCTTCTTCTTCTTTCAAGGGTGCAATTCTAAAAAAAAAAAAAGTCGGTATAAGGGATTTTATCCGTCTTAGTAAAATTGCACCCATCTCCAGGTTGTTCCGTTTAAAACCGAGAGATGTCCAGGCGCTTGCGGGGGCATGAGCCCTCTCAGGAAGCAAGAACGGAAGCCGCGAAACATAGGGTGCAGACAATAGCCTACTCACTATGCCCAAGTAAAATGGGAGAGAAGAACGTTATACATCCCGAGAAGGATATGTTTGTTTAAATAAATAACAGTAAATAAAAAATAAAAGCGAGCTCCTTTTACACCCTATTATCTCAACCTCTGCTAGGCTCTGTACAGTAAATACAAGAAAGATAATTATAATATAAATTGAGGTGAGATACCTCGGGTTGGCTCTGATTAATAGAAAGCAGCAAAAATATAAACGAGTGTTAAAATGGCGATTTGCACAAGCGTATCTTAGATAACTAACTCCTTCGAGTAATGCTTAGCGGCTATCTGAGAGAAGGGAAAAATGCATAGGTAACCCCCTCTATACTCTTAGGACACAGCCTAATAAATTAGTAAATTATTATCAAGGGAGTACCTCCCCGAAATAAAATTATTGTATGCTGTTGGCGGCAAATTTAAATTTAGATTAAAACCAACAAATGTTAAATAATGCTTTTGAAGATATTTGCCCGTTAGCAGACTCAATGGTTGTAGAAACGAAAATTTGTCAAAACTAAAATCTGAAGTGCGCAGATTTTTCAATAAATCTAAGCGCATGGGAAATACGCAAAAATACACATAAAACTGTAGGAACAGTTTTAGGAAATTCTGTGAGGACGTTGACTCTCTTCCTCGGCTATAAGAGGAAAAAAGGCAATGGAGAAGGCTGAGAGCAGAAGTTCTGGAGAAAGTGACTTTGCACCTTTGCATATCGAGTGGGAAGATCAAACGATTCCGTTCTGTTTCAGTTGATGGGTGTGAACGGAGGCCCCTTGATATCAAAGAAGGCTCTCTCTGCCTTTTTAGACATAAAAGGAGCATTCTATTGCACCTCCAATGAGGCTGTTGTTAGGGCTCTAATTAAACGGAGGTAATGGCTGTCCACAAGAATAGTGGAGACACTGGTGGGCTAGCGGACCAATAAGATCAGTAAAACCAAAGGCTCTGTCAAGTTCACTAGAAGATTACAGTGAAGTACTTTTCTTGACCTTCTTTATTTTTTGTAATTTTAGCAACAAACTATTCATATCCAACTTTTCTAATTATATTTTGATTTTAATTATTCATTTGTATTTTTTTGACATAATTATTTAACTGTGAATATTACCTTAAAAATGGGTTATTTTTATGTACATAACGGCATTTCAATTGCGATGTTATACTAATTGGAGGTGACATATCATTACGGCAGGTCATTTCATATTTTTCACGTACTGATTTATCAAGAACGTCATACTCATTTTTCTGAAAAAAATAAATAAATATTCAGAAATTTATGAATTTAAATATATTTCAAAATATTGACATTGAGGTGATCATTTTGGGCCAACCTCGTTCTGTATTTTCATCATTCAAAGTTGTAGTCCCAGAAATCAATAAGTAATTTATCTTATAGTACAAACTAAAAGTCAAATTTGACTGTTTACACTGAGACTGACTTAGAGATCTGAGTAAATATTCAAGTATATTTTTTAGAATTATAAATTATATCATATTTAAAAAATCTTCTATATAAACCATCTCAAAACTGTCTACATACCAGAGCAATTCGTTCTTGAGGCATTCCTTTTTCCAAAGCATTTATATAAAATGCCCTATTGCCTAAAGCTCGGATATAATCTGGAGCTAACTCCAGTAATTGATCTGTCATATCAAGAGCACTCTGTACACCTTAACAAAAGCAGATCATATTCTTAGGCAATGAGAAGGTATGGTATTAATAAATAGGAAGAGTACGAAATAGCAGTAAGAATGGAATTGAGGCGATTAGGGGCTTCCTACCACCAAAGACTTTTTGTGCACCCGTAAATTGAACCTCAGGAGCAAGACGATCCGATCCCTCTTTGCTTTCATTTCTGTCACTCAAATAGTAACACTAGTTTTGGCTTCATAATTTGACCAGAAGAAAATAATCTTATACTTCATCTTCTGATCCAAATTAGCTCAGCCCAAAAATCTTTGGCTATTTTACCTTGGCATACAGAAATGTCAAACGTCGGTTTAGACCAGCTTCCTGCAACTAGTTCCAGAGCCAGACGAAACAATTTTTGTTTGAGGAGTATTAAATGACGATCATTTTACATAAAATAAATAAGGTACGAATAGCAGCTTAGTTAACAATTCATGGGGGAAAGTCTCGCTAAGGAGACAGACAAGTGGAAAGCAGTGAACATAAAAAAGTGAAAATAAAGAAATAAAAATATACCTTGCAAATAAGTAGAATAGGCGAGATATTCAAGTATTTCCCATCTGACGGTATCTGTTCTGTTTGATTCTCGGTCATGCCTTGCTAGTGCTTCAGTCATCCATAATACAGCATGATAGAAATCTTGGTTGTATAAGGCCAGCCGTCCCATTTCGAAACAATCATTCGCTGAAAGAAATAAAACGAATTCATTTTACTAATAATTCAAACTAAACCTAGCCCTAACTAAACCCAATAATAAGTTGAAAGTTTATTTTTAACAAATAGATCAGCAAAAATATGGTGATAAAACTTACCTAAGACATTAGATATTTCATACATAAACTATAAATAACTGAGAATTTGAAAGTATCAAGAAGTTCTTGAATATTATATTCTTCTGAATATTAGATTCTTACCGGACAATTGTGTAGTATACTGAACTCCCATAAGTTCACCTTTGGCTATTGATGCTGTATCCATATTGTATGTAACCTGTAATCGGATTAGAGCAACTGCTGCTCCATTTAAATCTTCATCGGTTGGTACCTTCATAAATCTTTTTATTTCACTCATATTTAGCATTGCATCTGCAAAAAATGATTGATTTTGTAATGGAACCAATCATCACCAAATTTGCCACACAAAAGCTGAAATCTGCAGTTCCACTAGTAGGTGCATCAGGGTGCCTCCTTTGAGCCTCCAAGCCCACATCAATTACGCATTATCTTCAATTATATATTATGTTACGCCTCACATAATAGTTAACAAAACATATAACTTTTAGCAAAAAAAAATTTATGTATTATAATTAATAATTAAACATGGTATTTATTAAATAGCATGTATTGAAAGGTAATTTAAAACGAAATTTAAAATTAATTCACTTTGTAAAGTGTTATGTCGTATAGGTTACAATGATCTGTGTTTTATCATAGTATTTTGACATAGAAATCTATAGAATTACTTTTGCTGATATAAATAAAAACAAAATGAAATATAATAAGTTTAAGAATATAATTAAATATATAAGTGTAACATACCTTTGGCTAATTTATCATTCATTTGATTTTCGATACTCTTCCAATCGGAGGTGAGCCTTTTGACTAGAAGATATGCATTAATTGGGTTTGACAGGTATTCACCAACATCTCTGCTAGCCAGCTGATGTTCTTTGCGATATTCTTCAGCTCTCCTGAGAAAAATAAAATTACTGTGTTTATTAAACGTCGAATAACAGGTAAAATTTGACACATGTGTAGTGGAAGAAGAAATGCAAAAATAAATAGTTTTGAAAAATATTTTAAGTGAAATAATTTTGGCAAAAATAATGTATTTTAGAGTCAGGAACTATAATTTAAGGTCATTGCTGCTAAAGAGACAAAAGCATAGGAATCCGTTAGGGAAATAACAATGCCACTTGGCTAACTGTTTTGTAAGAGAAAATCCCCCGTTACAGAGGGCATTCCTTTAAGACAGTCTGCATTCTGCCTCTAACAAGAATAGTTTGTTGTAGACACCGAAGCAGACACTTCAGGAATCGCTATCTTAGAATCAGTGCAGTTTCACAATATATACAAGAAAAAAAAAATGATTGGAATTCCACAAAAATATATATAAAATGAAATAATATTCCAATTTTTTCAGTCTGTCTTTAAGTTGAATCAGTGCCGATACTGTTGAACATTTTATTTACTTTATAATACAAATTAATATTACAGATTTATTTTTAAAAATATTACCTTTTTAACAGATTTACCCTTGACTCTTGTTGTGTAATATATGATTCTAAAGTTTGTAAAAATGCTGCTTCCGTATCTAATAATTCTTCTAGATCGGCCAAAGCTGTATATAACTCGGCGTGGCAGTTCTGCATACACGCACATGCTAGCAGTGTTAATACTAGCCACGCACACAGTACCCTACTCCGCCCCATTTTTATAAAAGAATAAATAATAATTAACAATAGAACACAATATTTTAGTTAAAATTACATTTGATTACCTTTGTTTCAAATTTTTATGTGTACAACATCAATGTTTTTATAGTCACATTCATTTGTAATGGATAATTACATTTTTATAGTTATTTATAGTTTTTATTTTATTTGTAATTATTATTATTTTAAGCAATTTTAATTTGCTACCGAATCATTATTATTGTCGTTTTCTGTATCATTAGAGGTAATATTTTTTATTTTACTGTAGTTTTTTTGTTGGTTCAAATTATTTTTTTCTTTAATTTTATTTTTGGTTTAAAAATTATTCCAAATATTTTGTATACACTATTGTGTACCAAACAACTTTATTTAATGCCAAACAGATGTTTGAACTAATAAAAATTATTGTTATTAAACCCTATATAAGGAGATAAACTATTTTTTTTTTTTTTGGAACGTTTTGTTTTGTATATAAGTACTTATGTAAATACGAATACTATAATGCTAAGTTCGACCTCCAGCACTCGGATTTTCAACAGACTACGTTCGTAGTTTTTCACGGGGAAATTGAGGTCCCCTGATTAAAAATTTAAAAATGTTCTTAGCGAACATTCAGTATATATATATAATATAAATGTGTGTAAGTGTTTTAACAGAATATCTCAAAAATGAAAAATAGCAGGAAACTCAAACTTGTTATTCCGTTTTAGATGCTAAAACCGCATCCGGCATGAAGATTTCCGGCCAAATTCATGAACCGCAAGTACGACTTTACTGAATTTTCAGTTTTTTTGCAATTTTCTCGAAAATGGCTCGAACAATTAATGAAAATTTCGTATATCTACTTACATAAATACCTATTACTTTAATTTTTAAAAAAATATAATATATTTTCCTGGGAAGCTGATATTTTGGGAGTCCTGAAGGAACAGTACTACTACTACTCCATACTAGTTGGTTGAGTTGTGAATGCAGTACAGGCAAGCAATAGCTATTGTGATGAAACTCAGTTCGCTGTTTAAGTTTTGTTTGTATGTGTGTGTGATCTTTATCCCTTATAGCAGGTGAAATTTATCTTTCCCCTTGAAGTTGACCATCGTCGCCTTCTCTATCTCACGGCATCAGTCCTGGGTGCGCGTTTTTATATTAGTAAAGGAACTTTAGTGTCCTAGTGTCTGCCCACACGAACAACAGCTACTTCTATAATTTTCTTATTTTATTTTTTTTTTTATACGGTACGTTTTACCTTGATTGCTTTTTTTTAAACTATCAAATAAGTAATTCAAAACTTTCATTTTGAAATAATCTTAAATTAACCTCTTTTTTCTAAAAAAAAAAAAAAAAAATATTAATTCAGTTTAATATTAAATTTTGCTGAGTTTTATTTCTTTAATAAAGTTGTAATCATCTTTTATAAAAGATAATTATTATTAAAAATTCATCAACTTAAATTAATAATTAATTATATATAAATTATAATATTCAGATGATATAAATTTAAATGTAGAATTCACAAAGTTGTTGTGGTTGCAAACTTGGAGATAACCCTCTACGGGGAACTTTACTATTGTAATAAATATTAAACAGTTATTTATCACTGTTCAGCAGATATTTGCAAATATTCATTGTTTACTGTACTCGGTATCTGTTGAATTTACTTAAAAAAAAAAAAATTGAAACTTTATTGTATCTACTTATAGTCTGCATATATGAGTAAAAAAAACTTGTGTGCTTGATGAAAATTGCGTGTAATCCTGTTTAACATTTTTTCATTATTGTTTTTAGTATTGCTGAAAAAGGCAATAAATTTGTCGAAAAATAGGATGTTTTAAAAAGTATTTTCATTGACCGCTCCTCCTGAATTCCTGCAGTTATTATAAATACATCGGTCGAGTATCTTTATTATCAGCTTTCTTTGACCTAGAGTGCTCTGGCATAAGTATAACATCCCCACCACTGTTTTTTGTGGCCAGCTCAAACAAGCTTTGTAACGTTGCAATTTTAAAGAGACTTTCTAGATTAAATTATATTAATTGGAGTAAGATAGAGACGTGTGAGTGTTTCACACCAGATCTTTAATAAAAAATCAACCGTTTCGAGTGTTTCTAAAAAGTTTTCAATGCCTAGTTTAGAAAAACAACACAAAACACATACACTGAATTAACGATATTTAAAACAATAATATTGAGAAAATTAAATTTAAAAAATAATTATTTTATATCTCTAAAATAAAGAATAGAACAAAAAAAAAAAATAATAAAAAAAAATTTATTAACAAAAATAAAACCATTAAATCAATTATATAAAGGAACGTTATTATTAGTAAAACAAAATAAATATAATAATTACCTGACTATGGAATATAATACATTTACTTTGGAAAAAACAATGTCTATTGTTTTATTTAACAGTTATATTTTTTTTTTTTTTTTAGCAATTATTTTAACAGAAAAATTAATGAATAAAATGTTTAAGTGGTAACAATATAACCTACCAACCTATCAGTAACCAATCAAAAACATTAGGTAATGTTTCTTAATTACTATTTTCTTACTTATTTTCTTTAATTACTATTTTACTATATTACTTAGGTACTATTTTCTTAATTAACGAATATATTATATTGAAATTAACAACATCTCTTTTTGTTTCATGTTTTTCCATTTTTCTAAAACCTAAATTTGCTTGGACCGCCTTCTTTCTATTTTTTTTTTCCATAATACCATTTTTTTTCTTAGTGTTCATGTACTGCGTCCATCGCATTGTATAACTTCTGGTGCCGTAGATGAGCTTGCTCATCTACAGCACCCTCTCCAAGTTGAGTTTCCTAAGGATTCCCAGAATCTTGGAGGATTCTACGCTATTTCCCCTTCACCCACCAGATAACAACCCAGGCTTTTAAATCTTCTTTGGATGGTGGCTTCGCAGTGGGAGATATAGAAGAGTTTTCCTCCATCTCCCTACAGAGTCTGCATGTGCCATCATGTTCTACGTCCAGCTACCTCAGGTATCTCCTGAGCCTGCCGTGCCCCGTGAGAAATCTCGTAAGAATACCGATCTTGTTTTTACTCAAACTGATGCAAGCCTTCGATCTTTCCTTGTTATAACCTCCCATACAGACCTTGGCCTGCCTCAGTCCCGGAGACATGTGCTCTTTTCGCTAACTCCTCTTTCTTGATTTCTTTCAAGAGTAACTAGTCGCTGACTCCGCAAAAGGGCTCAGGCTTCAAGTGAGGAGATACAACGCCTTTTTTTTTGCCAGGGTGTCGGCCACTTCATTGCCTTCTACGCCGACATGTCCCGACACTCAGAATAGGGTAAGTTTATTTCTTCTGCGGTTTTATAATACCATATTTTTTACCTTTTATACATGAGCGGACTGTGCCCTCTCTCAAAACCAACAAAACTAGTGCAATTTAAATTTCAACCTAAGTAGCGGTTCTCCAAAACCTTTCTAAATTTTTTCAGAAAATGAAACTCTTATCTTTTTTTTTGTGCCTTGAGGGTCATACATTGTACAGAAACGATATTTTAAAAATATTCATAATGCTATTGTTCCTCAGAACCCTCAAAAAAAAAAAATCAATTTTTCCGGGAAACTGTCAAATAAAAGTGATAGGTATTTATCTACGTGTAGATAGTATACAAAGTTTGAAGAAAATCGTGTAAAACTGAAAAAAAAACTTTCTTCAGGAAAGTTGCACTTTCGGTTGCTGGATTTAGCTCGAAACTTTCGTGTCAGTTGCAGTTTCTAGCACCGAAACGAACTATCAAGTTTCAGTTGCAACGTGCGATTTTTCGTTTTTGAGATATTCTGTTACAACACATATACACACACATAATGAATACCGACCATTCGCTAAAAACTTTTTTTTTTTACTCAGGGGATCTCCATTTTCGGTGAAAACTCGATTTTGAAAATTTGACACGATTTACAATAGTTCCATGTACTAGGAGTAAGAGAAAGTAAAAGAGAAATTAGTTTTTTTTGAGATACAGCTGGTCCAAAAATATAATTGACACGATTTACAATAGTTCCATTTACTCCAGGAGTAAGAGAAAGTAAAAAGGAAATTAGCTTTTTTGAGATATAGCTTGTCCAAAAATATCACAACTTGTTATTTAGACATTTCAAGAAAAACTAATCATTTTTGAAACGTGTCAAAATGTGTCGTATATATTCTTTATGGTATAAACCTCAATGTTTAATTATATCAATGTCATGTTTGAGTCAAATTAAAAGGAAACAAGCGATAATTTAGATAAAGAAGAGATGGGAAGAATAATGACTTGCACTTTTTGTGGCATCACTAGTGTGTCTTTATCTCAATGATCAAAATCATGTTCTCTTGTTCTCATCTCAAAGACATAGGTTTCACTAATATTTTCTGAAAGTTTAGACGTCGAAGCGCCTATCTTTTAGTTTATAATATCATTATAAGAACTTTAATAACAAACGCAATTAATTCAAATTAGATGAAATCTGTGTGAATAAATATTCAGTAAGCAAATTGTGACTTACAGTGTTTTACGTTATAATTTGCAAACTGTATATCTGAAAATTTACATAATCTGAGTATATAATCGAAACATACCTTTAACAATAAATATTTGTAATTGATAATGTAATTGACACTACTAAATACAATGAATACAACTAACTGATTCATTAATATAACACAGATAAATAACTTTTCTCTGTGAAATCATTGAACGCTATTCTCTGAAGTCGTGTTTAATTTTTAGGTACATATATACAACCTTATAATGAAACCACAAATTAAACACGCATTAGCGCGATCAAAAATGTTCGAACAATGACTAAAATATTAACAAACATTGCAGTGACCAAAGCATACCTTGCAATGTACGTTATAAACAACACATGGTGTCGTACACACCCCCGCACGGCCGATTTTTGTCCTAAACTGCAATGCAAACATATAAACTGTATTTCTCTTCCTAGGAGCCCCTACAGCTCACTGTCCGGTGATGGACAGTGTTGTCTGTAACGGGAGAACACTGTCCGGAGGCCGGCAGTGCACTGAGAAGGCTCCGGGCGCAAATGACCACAGATGTTGAGACGCCTTAAATAAATAAATAAATAATATAAACTGTAGAAAAAATACGTAGTTCCGAAATTGCCCACGATGTGGCGCTTCAATCAGCACATTCATTTTCTTGTATTTAATTACTTTTTTCCGATTTGAATCTTTTTTTAATTTCCTCCTTTCCTTTTTAATAATCTGTATTCAAAAGGTATTAAGAGACTGGAAGAGGAAATGCACATGGAATGGGGATAAAATAAATGAAGGTAGTTCCTTTATAACCTACAGTTTGTGGGTGACCAAATTTTGATCGCATCAGATCCAAAGGATGCGTAAATTGGTCGAAACTTATTCCGCTTAGGGTCTAGAAGTCAACAGAGCCAAAACAGAATACAGGAATGGGATCCTATTAAAGAGGATTGAATTTTAGTAAGCAGTTCAGAGTGTAAGTACCTCGGGGCTTTTAATTTATTAAGGTTTTTCTGATAAGAACAACCACATGAGAATAAATCAAGGAAGAAAGATACTAGACATATTGAACTCGGTATTATGGGATATAATTGTAGCACTTTCTTTTCGGGTACAACTCTTTGGGGTTGCGAAACTTGGACAATAAACAAGAACATGAAAAGCAGCGGTGATTCGCGTTTGCAATTGAATTCCATATATGAGCCTAATGTCCAAATAAGGAATTGCGTATACGCAGAAAAGAATCTGTTGTTTTCAATCGAAACAATAAGATTACTCTGGTGCAGTCATGTTAAGAGAATGGGTAATGAGCGAAGGCCAAGGAAATTAGTGGATTACAAGCCAACTGGACGAAGGAAACGAGGAAAACCCAACAAAAGATGGATGGAGGATGTCGTGCACGTGGGCTTCGTGAAGGTGATTGGAATGATACAGGTTGTTGACGGAAGGAATTTCGGGCTCCACCATATGATACGTCCACACTTGTGCGCTTTTCTCTTCCTCTTCCCTTTCAACTTGCGCTTCCTCTTTCCATTTCAACATGCGTTGCGCATGCCTTTCGAGCATGTCTCTTGAGGCATTCAATTTGTTGTCCACACTTCATCCGTTCAGTGTGCATTTTATGGATGGATTTAGAAGCGTCATTAGCTGTTTGTGCAGATTACGAAAAAGAAAAAAGCAGCGAGCCCTCATCTTATGAAACCATTTGCAACTGACCTTAATAAGAGCTCGCAGAAAAGAGTATTTAATTAAAGGCTATCGAGAGCAAGGAGAATCGTTGAAAACGCTTTTGGTTAATGGCGCCAGCTTTCAGAATTTTTCGTAAGCCTATAAAAATTACAGTTATTGGGACTGTGGTTGATATAGTGTAAACTTGTCTTCTGCTTCATAATTTTCTCCGGGCGCAGCAGAATACAGTAAGACAGTATTCACCTCCTGGAAGTTTTGATCACGAGGATGAAAGTACTGGTGAAGTTATTTAAGGCATATGGAGAGAAATCACTTCCAGTGATAATGGTATAAGTACCTCTACAACAAGTACCACGGAACAAGCATCACTTCTCGCACTTTTGTTGGCATATAATTTTGAATTTACATCCCACAAAACTGTTTGAAGACGATAATCTTCTATAAAATCAAGTGTCTCTTGATTACAGACATAATCAGAAATCTGCTGTCGGAGATAATTATTAATTAATAATAATAATATCATCACTAATAAAATTATTATTAAAAGAATAATTACATAATATTTAAAATTAATTACATAATATATAACCTATAAAAATATCACACAAGACGTAGCGAGATCAACAAGACGCATAGAATGTTGAACGAAAATCCAAGTAGTTGGATTCACGTGCGCTGTGGCTGCTTCATGAAAATAGAGGCCCATTCAACTTCCATGCAATAACGCATGCCTCTCGTCCATCACACCGTGCGCTTATGACGCATGCTTCTCTTGAAAGAAAAGTTGCACCGGTGTTGACATACCCTATGACCCATTAGGTCGTTGATGCTGAGAAAAAAAAAAGAATTTTCAATTATTATTAAATAAAATTACATAGATATTAAAAAAAAAAAAAGGGTTTCACAAACTGTAAACAAAAAATCCAATCCAACGATACCAGATACGCGGATCTGTTAAGGTTTTCAATCGAAAAATGGGTACATACTACTGACATTATACGTATATAGATAGATTACTTTGCCAGTACTGGACTTATTCATCCTCTTATTGCCACATATAAAAGTGAACCTGATGATGGCTGGCAAGATACCATTCATTCCTTAATTAATTTATACTAACTCTTTAACAATTTTACAGTAAGGAGTTAAACATATTATAACATAAATTCAGATAAATATATATAAAGGAAAACAGAATATCATGTTTTTCTAGTGATCATTATTTTTAGGAGCGCTAGTGTCGCCTGGAGGCACTGTAAAAATGTTGGTATTCTACATATGAATATTTGAAACAAAGTAAATCAAATATAATTTAACCAAGTATTAAGTCCTATTGTTAAGTAATATAATTTATTCTTTTATAGGAATGCGGCGGAGTGGGGTACTACGTGCGTGGCTAGCATGTACGCTGCTGGCATGTGCATGTATGCAGAACTGCTTCGCCGAGTTATATACAGCTTTGGCCGATCTAGAAGGATTATTAGATACGGAAGCAGTATTTTTACAAACTTTGGAAGCATATATCGCACAACAAGAATCGAGGCTAAATCTGCTAAAAAGGTTTTTTTTTTTTAAATAAAAATACAGTATTAATGTGTATAATATAGTAACTGAAAAGTTCAACAGTATGGATTCAATCATCTGTACTGTTTGGACTTGAAGCTGAAAAAAATTGGCTATTATTTCATTTTATGTTTCTGTTGAATTCCGATCTGTTTTTTTATCCTTGGAAAAGTTGTAAACGTTGTGGCATATTCTAGCCAAAACATGATGGCTAAGTCCCTCAAGGAACAAGCCCCCTTAGCTTCAGACTTTGTCATATTAAAGGCAATGCGAGGGATTAAAGCAAATTCTCTGATGTATCTATCCTCCAAAATAGATTTGTCAAAGCTTCTGAAGATCGGAAGACTTCAAGTTAATAAATCATTCTTTTGGTAAATGAATGATTTCAGAATGACAAAGAGAGGGTTATCGTACAGGCTGTAATTACCTGTCACATTCCATAAGCCCGGAATGCCACGTTCTTACAGGTAGACCGTTCATGGTGCTGTTAAATCAGTTTTGTTATTGTAGTAAACCAATTTTATCAGTTTCATAATTTTGTCGAGTTATTGGCCTGTGCTCTTAAAGGGAAAAAGCCTATGGCGCAACAGCCCTGAAGGGCAAAGCTTTACAGGGGACGATTTTTATTGGGGGACGTGTGGTAAGCATGCCGCAGTTTCCTCGCCATTTAGTTCCGGCCTTAACTATCTAGGTGGATTACCAACTTGTAGCTTCCCACTTTTTCTCATGATGCGGGGTCAACACCGATTTTGCCATCAAGGGAATCGACCCCGTAATTTCTTAAAGACAAAACAGACGTTATGGTTTTAGAAAAAGCATATTAAAACAGCAACTTTTTTTCCTTTTTGGGGCAAAAAAGTTGTTAATTCAGTACTGAAATATTCTATGCAATATGAAGATGTATAGCTCTGGGAGTAATTGTGGTGCTTATTACTTGCTGTTCACTGCTGGTTTAAGAAATAAGGAGCATTGCACTTTTGTTCATTTTATTAACTGGGAGTTCAGCTCATGTGAAAGATAAGCCGGACATCCTGTTTCTAGTGGTAAGTTTTATGTACATACTGGTGTGAGACTTTAAAAATACATATGTCCTCTGAAAAAGTCAGAAGACTAGTCAAATTCTTTGAAAAGATTACTGTTTCGAAGTAAACTTGAAGAATCAAAATAATCATAAAGCACTGCGCTGAAGTCCTTTTTTAAAACCAAATTTTTGAAGTTTTCGCTTTTATAGAAAGAAATGGCTTTATCCCTTCTTCTCATTTTTTTTACTAACTGAACAATTTCGGCGCCGATCTTTGGCAGTTATTAATATGTGTTCTGAAATTTCAGCTTTCAACATTTCAACTGAGTTTTTATCTAATAACACTGAAGTTTGAAGACGGACAAAATCGATTGGTCAGTCAGAAGGGAAAGATGGGACTTTTATTTAAAAAAAAATAATGCTATTTGAAGTAAACTAAAGAATAAATATTGGTAAAATGCTGGAAGAGGCCCTTTTAAAACCACATTCATATAGTTATGATTATCGATATTTAATTAAAAAAATAAAATTAAACAAATTTTTATTTTCGCCAGGAGAGCTGAAGAATATCGCAAAGTACATCAGCTGGCTAGCCAAGATGTTGGTGAATACCTGTCAAACCCAATTAATGCATTTCTCCTAGTCAAAAGGCTCACCTCCGATTGGAAGAGTACCGAATATCTAATGGATGATCACGTAGCCAGAGGTAAGTTACACTTATATTGTTATTTATATTTCTATTTTTAGAAATTTACATTCAAAATGTAATTCTGTGGATTTAACTATGTCAAAATACCATGACTAGACATAGAGCATTGTAATCAACACAATATAACACTTTACTAAAAGAATTAAAAAGTTAGCGTTCATTACACGCTATTTAATTACCAATTATACATACCATGTCTAATTTTTAATTATAATTTATATAATTTTTGTTTGTTTGTTAAAAATATCATACACATACTACTACTATGTAACCATATACCAAACCATATAACCTCCTGCATTCAATCAACCCTGTGGTGCGTGACAGAAACTTAACTTCACCTACCCGTATTGATAGGCAATGTATCATTTATCTTGACAATTTTTGCCTTGATTTCTTAATACCTCATCAGAGATATTTTCTGTGGTAGCCTGCTTCATTTTGTGGTCATCGACCGGTTTCGGGCGTTCGCCCATCTTCAGGATGCGTTTTTCAGACAGTGTGACAACACAGACTTGCACAGAGCAAATTCAGTTTTCTTAATATCTCTTCTTTCTCGGATCACATGCTATGTTCCTTAACACTTAAATACACAGTATTTGCTGATCGTTCTAAGAATAATAGTCGTGATTGTGTATTAAAAAAAAAAAATCTTAAAGACATATCATCTCAAAGCTCTTTCAGCGAACAATGAAATTTTAAAGAGATAAGCAGCTTTCTAAGTTGCAATAACAGCTCCAGGATGTGCAATTGAAAGGTAACTTTTAATTGTAATACTAATGAATAAAGTGTTAAAATGTAATTATTATTATTATTATGTCTCATGCAGTATAAGACGATAAAATGTTGATAAGAAATTTTTTCCTTGATAGCCTGCATTATTTTGTCATCGACCCGGGTTTAAGCTTTCGTCCACCATCATGATCTCTTGATTAACAGTGTGGTAAAACAAACTTGCACAGATAAAAATCAGTTAACACGCTTGTTACTTTCTAATAGTTCAGTATGATTGTTGTCTTGGTATATCTTTGTTTGTTATTAAACGTATGAAAAGCCATCGTTTAGGTTTCAAGGCGCCATGCTTGCTGAATGTGATAGTCCTCTCAGCTACTTAAAATTTAAATCTTTAAAACAACTTTTTACTTTCTCTTATTTGAATTATATTCAGAATATTTAAAACAGAAAAACATTTACGAAGTGGATCACCGTATAATTCGACTGTGAGACATATTTTAATAACAGTTCCATTCATTGGAAATTCAGTATTTATATCATTTTATTTTTTACAAATTTGTCTATAACAAAGAAATTTCCCTTGAATAAAACACCTTCCAAAAAAAATAATACTATTTTACTAATAGATGTTTGTAAATATATTTTATAAGTAATTTAATTAAACAGAAAAGCTGTTCTTTTTTACTTTCTCTTTCTCCTAGTAAGAGGAAGTATTGTAATCGTGCCAAATTTTCGATATCGAGTTTTCACTGGAAATATATGTTTTGAGGTTCCCTGAGTCAAAAAAGTGGTTTTTAGAAAATGGTGTGTATGTGAACAAAAAATCGAAGTTTCATTCCGAGTTTGATAAAAAATCGCTTTTTCGCGATTTTCTCAAACATGGCTTCGACGATTTTGTTTAAACTTGGTATGTCAACTACACATACAAAGAGCTACAACTTTTATTTGAAATATTTCTCCTGGTAATGCCATTTAAGGGGGTTTTGGCGGGAGGGGTGGGGTTATGTTTTTTCTAAAGTGCTATCATAGTTGATTATATAATTCTACCATCCAAACAAAATTAATTAGAAATAAACAGATGGACAAAATTCCGAGTTTCAAGACAATTAAGTAAATGTGGAAGTGCGTCTGTACTGAACAGGTTTTTCAGTTTTCGACGAACTCCAAGAATTTCATTAAATTTGGTACACTAACTATAAAATTTGTCAATTACAATTTTGAAAACTGGTTTAAGAGAAACTTGTGTGAATGTTTCACACCAAAATTTTTTTTAATCATGGGGATTGCTTTACTGATTTTACTTTTAATTATTCAAAACGGCCATCCATTTAAAAGTCATCATAAATATCAAGTGCGAATCTCGGATATTGTATAGAATGCCCAGGCATTTCATACATTACCTGGCTAAGTTAGAGAAAGTATGAAATATCTCATTTATTTCGTACTTGGGCTAGCTATTCTATACATTATGGCCTAATAGTAATTATTTATAGCCTAGTTATTGCTGCTAAATTATTGATGCTACTATTTGTGGCCTTTTGCAATGGTATTACTAGTGGTTGTAATTATTTTTATTATATTAATATTATATTAGTATTATTGATATTAAGTCAAAACTTTTTTAAAGGCCAAACATGTTATGACGTTTTTCTAGCGGTCAATTTAGCTTCCTGTATGCTTTTCACAAGTAGCTGGTAACGTTCATGAGTTGAAAAATACACTATTCTTTACTGTTGTACTTCTTCTTTTCCACAGTTTTCTCCTCAAAAGGCAATGAAACACATTTTTATAATTACATCTCCAAGCTCGACGTTAGAACTCACTACATACAAACACACCAGACAACATGAACACATAATCTCCCGAAAATCATGTAATCGCTCTAGCTGAAGATGGAACTTAACTTTGCCTGCTTCGCCATAGGCATTAAATAGAATCATAGACATTTTCCGTGATTGCCTGCTTCTTTTTGTGGCCGTCAACAGGTTTCAGGCGTTCGCCCATCATCAGAATGTTTTTGTCACAACTTTATGGTTACATAGACTTGCACAGAGCAAATTCAGTTGATACAGTGGTTTTAAAAAGAAAACTAACAATATTTTGCAGCAAATACAGTGTGAAATGGATATAAGATTGAAGGGACAAGGTGAAATAAATATATTAGTGTAGTAAAATATAAGTATTTATATTTTTTTTTCAAAACATGTCACAAAAATTACACAGTTGGATGGTATTCATTTTTCTCGGCACAATAGATCTGGGATTTTCCAACATTTCCTGACTATTGCTCCTTCACGATAACATCCAGAACAACGTCCACATTCACAACTAGTGCCTGAAGCGCAACGTCTTGGTTGATCTAACAAGTGAAAATAAACAGCTTTTTCATTATCGCAATCCTCACCAGGTCCTTTCAGACAGTCTAGCATGCCATTCCTGTTTATAAAGCTGCCAAATTCACATTGTGGAAAATCGTTGCAATTTTCACCAATACACTGTGTATATGTGTGTGCCAGCTCGATCATTACTGTGGCCATGAGGATTGCTACCAGTGATGTTGTCATCTTCCTTCTGGCTGGCGAATTGATGCTATTTACTAGTTATCTTGTCCTTTTTATAGGACCGTCCTAAGGCCATCAAGAGGGTTACAACAAGAAAGAAAAATGGAGAGCAAAAAAAAAAAAAATGATAATCCACCTACTTCATGGGACTTTTTTCTGTTCTATGCAATGAACTTTTCTTGTCTGATATCTATTTTTAATCTACTGATTAATATGTCATGTCAATCTTGTATTATTTCAAATAGTACACATCGCGTTCTATTTTTTTTTAGGATCCTCTTTTCTATTAATAGATTTTAATTATTTATAATAATAATAGATTAATTATACTAAAATAGATTTTTTTTTTTGCCTGATAATGAGGTTATTATAATAATAGATAACAATATTATAGGATAAAAAAAAAAAAAAGTTTAAAATATGGCTCAATTGTTTCTAAGTGATCCTTTATACGGTTACAAAAAAAATTATTGAAAAAATTATCAATTATCCTTATTTTAATAGATATGCCACATAGTAATGTCTCATAAAAATTCATTTATTCATATTTTCCAAGACATCCAAAATATAATGTATCACAAATTTTTTTTTTTTATAGTAATATTCGTTTCTTTTTTCGTTGATCTTGGAGCAATAATTGATCAATTTCAAGTATACCTTAAGAAAATTGGTTAATTTTGGCAAAATTGCTGAACAGAACAGAGGGGTATAGACCTGTAAAGAAACCGATTTATAAATTAGAATCTAATTTCAAGATATTTTGGAAGGAGGATTTTTTTAATTATTACGCTTGAAAAGTATAGTAGATGAAATCGTGGTTTATTCTCATGATTAATCTCTCTTTCTCATCCTACTTTTCACAAGAAAAATCTTAAAAAATCTAGGAAAATCCTTGCCTCCAACGGGTACCCTCCTCATATCATAAACAAAAAATCATTAAAAATTCTGCTTCACCTATACGCGTACCTAGGTTACCCAGTCAAAATCTTAGCAATAACCCACCCATCTATAGATCCCTCACACACATCAAATCTCTTTCGCCAAAAAATCAACAGATCCCTTAAGGATCACATTCCCAATCTCACCATAGGCTTCACCACTTCAAATAAACTCTACTCCAAACTTAAAGATCTTATTCCCATAACCAACAAAACACACACTGTCTATAACTTGAAATGCTCTACTCCGCAATTGCAATGCTTCCTATATAGGAGAAAGTTCATAATACTTACACAAAAGACTCAAACAGCACAAATACGACATTATTTCTAAGAAAATAGACAGTACAGAACTTTCCAAGCACGCTCTATCCATGAACCATATTTTTGATTTATGTAAATCAAATCCTTCTATCCTCGCTACCCAATTCGCCCAATTACATCAAGCGACTCCTTACGGAGTCCATTCACATCCATCTCCAACCTAACCCTGTTAATCATAAAAAAAGACAAAGATTTATTTTCTTCCCATTACAATTATATCCTCTGTTCCCTTAAAAAAATCCTATTTCTACCGCCACTCCATATAATAACTTTTTCCACACATAACGGTACATACATAACGGTCTCCCTTTCTCCTGGCTTTCAGCATTACAACATACACCCTTTCATTACAGACTTAGCAGACCTACAGTAATCACACCTATGTATTTTGTTTTAGTTTTGTTATAATTTTTCTCTGTATTTTTGTATTGTTCCTGAAGAAGCCAAACAAAGTTTGTCGAAACGTCGAACTTATTAATTATTAAAAAACAATTAGAAAATTACTTTTTTTGTTTTTTGTTTTTTACCTTGAATTGGTCGATAAGGCAACAAATTCTTGTTTTCATATTCCAGATATCTGTGCTAGTGTTGGGGCTGATATTTTCATCATAAAGAAGAATGGAAATTATGGTTCTTATGACTAAAATTTTTGTCATAGGAGGCTTCTTTAGTCATATCAAAAATAGTCAATAAATGCCTAGTTTGATAAAGGGGGAGTATTATGACTGTCATTTGGCTTACTATACTTTTTAGTCTTTTCCTTTTTTGGCATTTATTGGCTTGTGATGCCACATCTAATCAGTATTGTCATAATTGGGAAAAGTTATAAAACTTAAAAAAATCACGTGTGAAACACTCACATGAATTTCTCTTACTCCTGTTAATACATTCTAACATGAATATAGAGTTGGAGGAAACAAGTACAACTTACCAACCTAAGCAGATAGGGACAATTGATTTATGTATATTGTGTATACACAGAAGTACGCGCCCACCAATAAATAAGATTTAACCAACCCCGCATAATATAACAGTTATTAATTAATGCCAAAAATTATAGCAGAACTATTAACAAAACAATTTGTTTTTACTTTCTCTTACTCCTAGTAAGAGGAACTATTGAAATCGTGTCAAATTTTCTATATCGAGTTTCCACCAGAAATACACGTTTTAAGGTCCCCTGAGTCCAAAAAAGTGGTATTTAGCAAATGGTCTGTGTGTATGTATGTGAACAGCATAGCTCAAAAACGGAAAACCATGGGAAGTGTCTATACGTTATACGTCAAAATACCTCAACCAGAAGTACCACTTTACTAGTTGTTTTTTTTTTACTTTTTTGCGTTTTTCTCAAAAATGGTTTCGACGATTTTCTTCAAACTTAGTATATCAACTACACATACAAAGAGCTACAACTTTTATTTGAAACATTTCTCTGGGAAAATTCATTTAAGGGCAGTTATGGGGGAGGGGGTGGGGTTAGGTTTTCATGTAAAGTGCTATTTCAGTTTATTAGACAATTCTATCATCTAAATAATGTTAATTAGAATTAAATATGTTGTTGAAATTCCGAGTTTGATAAAAATCGTATTACCGGAAGTGCATTTACTTTACCACACTTTACTAAATAATTTTTTCACTTTTTTGGGATTTTCTCAAAAATGGCTCAGACGATTTTCTTGAAACTTCCCATATAAACTAAACATACAAAGATCTGCAACTTTTATTTAAAACATTTCTCTGGGAAAATTCATTTAAGGTCACTTTTAGGGGCGGGAGGGATGGAGTTATGTTTTTCTCTAAAGTGCTATAAAAGTTGATTATACAATTCTATCATCCAAAGAAAATTAATTAGAAATAAATAGAAGGCCAAAATTCCGAGTTTCATAATAATTAGTAAACCGGAAGTGCGCATTTACTGAACCATTTTCTCAGTTTTCGACGAATTTCAGTAAATCTGGTACACAAACTATAAAATTTGTCAATTTTGAGAACTGGAGTAAGAGAAAGTTGTGTGAGTGTTTTACTCCAGATTTTTTTTTTTTTTTTTTTTAGCAAATGGTCTGTTTTTTTTTTACTCAGGGAACTTCCAAGGTACTCAGGGGACCACAAAACATGTATTTTCGATGAAAACTCAGTTTTGAAAAATTGACTCTATCGGAATACTTTCTCTTACTGGAAATATTTATTTATTTTGTGGTTTTGCCGGTTTTTGCATTAACCAGTTACTTTGTTTTTGAGGGCTGGAAAAAACGAACCTATTGAATTAGTATCTGATTCATCCACACATGTGGCAATCACATGTGGCAATCACATGTGGCATCTGATTGCCTCCAACTGCCAATAATCTTGATGGAAAAAGCAAGCTCTGTCTTTTCAAATTAACATGTCTCTTTTAATCTTTCATAAGGCTCCTGCTCCCTCTTCCCATTTTTCATTCTCCATCATCCGTTAAGCCATGCGGCACTAACAGTTGTATCTTGGATGAGAGAGTATGTAACACTAATTTCAAAGGTGTTTGTATCTGCTTGGACAGCCAAGCTGCGCTCAAGGCAGCTCAAGCAAGGAGTTCATGTGTCTCTTCATTTCCAGGTTGGAGTTAGAATGTTCTAAAAGACTGGAAGAGCTTTCTTCTCTGAAAGATGTGCTTCTAGTCTGAATACCAGATCATATGGGAATTTTTGGGAATGAGTGGGTGAATAGGTTTGCCAAATTATGCGCCTCTCTCCTTTCATTGGTCCCAAGCCTGCTGATGTCTGTCAGGCTTCCAGTCTTGTCAACCTTCACAGTATTCATCCTTATGGATGTGCACAGTTGGTTGTCGGCAGTCCAATATGCTCATCAGAGGTCCGGGCAGGACTATTAGTGAGACGTTGCTGTGTCTTTCACGCAACTCTCTCAGGCACCTCGTTTGATTCCTTACTCATGTCATTGTGGTTTAAGGAGACATCTCTACATAATGGGGCTCATGCCAGATCCATTTTGTAGAGTCAGTGAGACAGAGGAGGAAACACCCATCCATCATATGGCAGATTGCCTGGGTTGTGAGGAAATTAGGTTCAGAACCTTTGGTCGGAACAGGATGTCTGTGGAAGAGCTTAGGCTATTTTCCCTTAAGGTTATTGTCCGATTTGTTCCGACTGCGGTGAATCTTAGATAGATTAGACCCGGTATGGTTATTTGTTCTAGACCCGGTTTGTTCTAGTGGGAATTTGGATAGCGTAGAGTTTGGTCCTTCCCCACAGACAAATAATAATAATAATTAGTGAAATGCACACAGAACTAAAGTATAACCGAAAGATAATTCCTAATCCGACTTATATTTTTATTTTATTCCCTTTGATGAACTTATATATACAAAAAAAGCGCTTCCTTTTCCATTATTGCCAATATGCCTTTTGCGCTACAAGGAATTCGTACATACTCTTACTAGAAATTAAGAAAGTAAAAGTATGACAAACTAAGCGGATTAGTGCATTCATATTTTTAATGTTAGCCATGTTCACATACACTTCAATGATTTTATATAATACATTTTAAATTAGCTTCTTCTAATAGCTATTTAGATACAAAGATAAAGACTGGTGGCTTTATTATATTTATTAATGATTTATGGCTTTTATTGGCCCTAAATATTTGTTTGTGGTGAATTCTATAAAACTATCATACAGAATTGGCTTACAAGAAAACACATCGTTACCGGAAGAACCATATATACGGCACAAGTACTTCAAGATATTTTTAAAGGGCATTGTACACAATATCTTGCAATATATCTCTTTGGTAGAAGCAAAAGATGAGTTAAGGACCATCATTCCGCCTTCATCGCAGAAAGTGTATCATTGCCTTCTACCGATCTGAAACTTCATTTCATCTTCTTATTTAATTGTGACCTTCATGTTCCCAGGTGATTCGTTAAATTTATGCACGGGAATAGTGTTGCCAAAAAATGGATCGATTATATAATACTCGCCTCAATCCTTTTAATTGATACAGAGGTGACGGAGAAGAATTCGAGGATCAAAAAGAGCCCTCTTATGGTTCTAGAATGAAATGGAATAGAGCAGCATGGAAGTAAAACCTAGTAAAAAGGGTTTTACCCCGTTTCTTTAGAGGATATATGTTTTCACAAATTTAACAATAAATCTCTAGGTAAATACAAGCTGCAGAGATAACTCTAAAAGGAAATCGATAGAGATTGTTTGAACATCTGATAAGAATGAAATGAAATCTTCACTAACCCAAAATAGTCATGTGTTCTTCTCTCCCGTTTCTTGGCAATATGCCTTTCACAATTCGGCTGAGGAGCATAAATAAATGTTCACCAAATTTCCCGTTCATAGGGAGCTAAAGACAGGCAATGATTTTTACTTTTCTTATTGATATACTAGGGAAAGGTGATAACTTCTCGGGCTAGCCCATAGATGGCACTGCTACAAATGAAATTATTGTTTTGTTATGTTGGCACACTTGTTGCAAATGTGAATTTGATCAGACAAATAGTTTGTTTTATACACGACTGTTTAAAATAAGCGTGTTGTGTGTTTTTGACAAAATGAATAAACTTGAATATCGTAAATTCTTCGTTGGTTTATCGCCAACAGAAATTTATCCAAAGTTGGTGATAGTGTATAAGGAGTCTGCACATTCGTTATTAACGGTAAAAAAATGGGCAGCTGAGTTTAAACGTGGTCGTACATCGATTGAAGATAATCCACGTGAAGGACGGCCAAAAACTGCAACTACCGAAGAAAATATCGAGAAGATACACAATATGGTTCTAGATAAATGATCGATGATTAAAGGTGTATGAGATAGGTGAAGCTTTATACGAAGTATTCAGTATGAGAAAGCTTAAATGCTGTTCACAAACAAATGAAGAATCGAGTTTCTTAGCAATATTTGGGTCCTTTTAGGAAGACACCAACCGATTTATTACGATGGATGAAACGTGGGTTCATCAATTTACACCTGAGTCAGAACAACAGTCCAAGCATGTGTACAAGCCGGTGGCTCTGCACCGACGAAAGCAAAGACAATTGCATGGCTAGTGTTTTTAGGGATTCTTTTAATTGACTACCTGCCAAAAGGTCAAACAATTAATGGGAAATACTACGCACATCTTCTTGACTAGCTAGATGAACAAATTAGAGATTTGCAAAAGAAAAAAAATCCTCTTTCACCAGGACAATGCACCCGCCCACAAAGGCAAAGCGGCAATGGGAAAATTGAGGAATTTGATGTATGAATTGTTGGAACATCCTCCTTATTCACCAGATTTGACTCCCTCTAACTTTCATCTATTCTCAAACCTTAAGAAATTTGTGTCTGGAAAACGTTTTGGGTCAAATTAAGAGGTGATAACAGCGGTAAATGGATATTTTGAAGACCTTCCAGAATCGCACTTCAGAGACGGAATCCAGTTATTGAGAAACGTTGGACAAAGTTTTTTGAATTAAAGGGAGACTACATTGAGAAATAAATGCATTTTTAAAATAAAAAATCTGGTGTGAAACACTCACACAACTTTCTCTTACTCCAGTACTCAAAATGATAATTGACAAATTTTGTAGTTTGTGTACCAAATTTAATGAAATTCGTCGACAACTGAAGAAATTGTTCAGTAAAAGCGCACTTCCGGTTTATTAATTTTCTTGAAACTCGGAATTTAAGCCATCTATTTATTTCTAACTAATTATGTTTGGATGATAGAATTGTATAATGAACTAGGATAGCACTTTGATGAAAATCTAACCCCACCCCTCCCCTAAAAGTGCTCTTAAAAGAAATTTCCCAGAGAAATGTTTTAGATAAAAGTTGTAGATCTTTGCATGTTTAGTTTAAATACGAAGTTTCAAAAAAATCGTCAGAGCTATTTTTGAGAAAATTGCGCAAAAGTGAATAAATCATTTAGTAAATTGGTAAAGTAAACGCACTTCCGGTTATCCAATTTTTTTCAAACTCGGAATTTCAACAACATATTTGATTGTAATTAACATTATTTAGATGGCAGAACTGTCTAATAAACTGAAATAGCACTTTAGATGGAAATCTAACCGCACCCCTCCCCCAAAAGTGCCCTTCAATGCATTTTCCCGGAGAAATGTTTCTAATAAAAGTTGTAGCTCTTTGTATGTGTGGTTGATGTTTAAAGTTTAAAGAAAATCGTCGGAGCCATTTTTGAGAAAATCGCAAAAAAGTAAAAAATCCACTAGTAAAGTGGTACTTCCGGTTGAGGAATTTTTACAGATAACGTACAGTCAGATCCCATGGTGACCTCTAAACGGAATATCAAATTTCAACTTTCTACGATTTTTCGTTTTTGAGCTATGCTGTTCACATACATACACACACACACACACACACACACAGACCATTTGCTAAAAACCACTTTTTTGGACTCAGGGGACCTCAAAACGGATATTTCCGGTGAAAACTCGATATCTAAAATTTGACACGATTACAATACTTCCTCTTACTTACAATACTTCCTCTTACTAGGAGTAAGAGAAAGTAAAAAATTTAAAAAACCTCATTTTTACTACTACGCTGAGAAATTTTCAGCTTGCCCATGTAACAGGGAGCGCTGCGATCGAAAACTTTGTTCAAAATCATGTAATAAAGTTTTCAAATGGGTAAACATTTTTCAGTGATTAGTCGAATCTCCAAGTGTTCATGCATGAGTTTTTGCTCCTGTACAGTGTGAACAAATATCTGTAACCTCGAATTTGATGTTCCTTTTATCTTAATATAAATTTTGTGTTCCAGTCAACATTGCTCATATTATAATCTTTCAGGAATCCGTGGCCATTGACAGAAAAGAACATGAAAATTTTTCAGTTTGATTTTTTTGAGTTTCGTGTTAGTGGTTTGGGACAAACCAACGCCCATATTGCAGGTAGTTTGGACTTCGATCAAATTTATATTGGCAATATATTAAGTCAATATTGGCGTCTTTTCGAAGACCTGATTGTTGTTTTCCAAAGAAGGTTTCGGACAGAATCTGCAAAACTTGCTGATTTTTACTTTCTCTTAATCCTAGTGAGAGGAAGTATTGTAATCGTGTAAAATTTTCGATATCTAGTTTTCACCGGAAATATCCGTTTTGAGGTCCCCTGAGTACAAAAAAGTGGTTTTTAGTGGTAGGTCTGTGTGTTGTGCGTGTGTATGTGAACAGCATAGCTCAAAAACGAAATATCACAGGAAGTTCAAGCTTGATATTCCGTTTAGGTATCATCATGGGATCCGACAGTACGTTATCTGCCAAAATTCCTCGACCGGAAGTACCAATTTACTAGTTGGGTTTTTTACTTTTTTGCGTTTTTCTCAAAAATGGCTCTGATCATTTTCCTTAAACTTGCTGTATCAACTACACATACAAAGGAGCTACAACTTTTATTTGAAACATTTCTCTGGGAAAATTCATTTCAGGGCAGTTATGGAGGAGGGGTGGGGTTAGGTTTTCAACTAAAGTGCTATTTCAGTTTATTAGACAATTCTGTCATAATGTCAGTTAAATAATGTTAATTGGAATTGAATATGTTGTTGAAATTCCGAGTTTGAAAAAATCGGATAACCGGAAGTGCGTTTACTTTACCAATTTACTAAATGATTTTTTCACTATTTCGAGATTTTTCTCAAAAATGGCTCCGACGATTTTCTTGAAACTTCTTTTGTAAACATACAAATACCTACGACTTTTATTTAAAACATTTCTCTGGGAAATTAAGGGCACTTTTAGGGGAGGGGTAGGGGTTATGTTTTTCTCTAAAGTGCTAGTATAGTTGATTATACAAGTCTGCCATCCAAACAAAATTAATTAGAAATAAATAGATGGCCAAAATTCCGAGTTTCAGGGAAATTAGTAAACCGGAAGTGCGCTTTTACTGGACAGTTTTTTCAGTTTTCGACGAATTTCATTAAATTTGGTATACAAATTTTTTCATAAAATTTGTCAATTATAATTTTGAAAACTAGAGTAAGAGAAAGTTGTGTGAGTGTTGCCCACCAAAGTTTGCATCTTAAATATCTGAATTTAAGCCGATCACTTTTATTTGAAACATTTCTTCAGGAAAATTGATTTCACGGCGGTATTCAGAGGCTCTTCAACTTTCTTTTATTGTAACACTTCAATATAATTTATGATTCCATATCTTATAGATAGGGTTCATTACTTAAATGAATCTGAAGATTTCTTCATTCTTTCGGAATTTTCTCGATCAAAGGTTCCATTGATTTTTGAACTTGGTATGCACACTATACTTGAAGAAGAATTGATTTACCGGAATTCTGGAGGCCATATCTCTAAACTTGTTTACCAGTACTGTAGAGGCTTGATGGAAGCACTGTTTAATGGTGTCCCAATTACTCAAATTCAATAGCTTCATGCATTCCAATGACCAATAAAATGTACAGAATGACCTATATTCTGTGTGAACTGCAGGACGTTCCTCAACTCGAGATCTACACATTATGTATTATTGGAGTCGAAATTGTTTAATAAATATACAAATATTTGGAAAGTGATTCCAAACTGACTACAGTCATTGAAAGGTGACCGGCTGAAATTTAAAGAAATTAAAAAAAAAAAAAATCTGGTGTGAAACACTCACACAACTTTCTCTTACTCCAGTTCTCAAAATTATAATTGACAAATTTTATAGTTTGTGTCCCAAATTTAATGAAATTTGTCGAAAACTGAAAAAACTATGCAGTAAAAGCGCACTTCCGGTTTACTGATTTTCTTCACACCCGGAATTTTGGCCAAATTTATTTTTCTAATTAATTTCATTTGGATGATAGAGTTGTATAATCAAGTATGATACCACTTTAGAGGAAGCTGTAACCCTACCCCTCTCCTAAAAGTGCCCTTAAATGAATTTTCCCAGAGAAATGTTTTATATAAAAGTTGTAGATCTTTGAATGTTTAGTTTATATGTGTAGTTTCAAGAAAATCGTCGGGGCCATTTTTGAGAAAATCGCGAAAAAGTGAAAAAATCATATTTAGTAAAGTGTTAAAACAAAAGCACTTCCGGTTTTCCGATTTTTCTCAAACTCGGAATTTCAACAACATATTTAATTCTAATTAACATTATTTAAATGACCGAATTGTGTAATAACCTGAAATAGCACTTTAGAGGGTAACCTAACCCCACCCTCCCCCAGAAGGGCCCTTAAATCAATTTTCCCAGAGAAATGTTTCAAATAAAAGTTGTAGCTCCTTGTATATGTAGTTGATGTATCAAGTTTAAAGAAAATGTTTGGAGCCATTTTTGAGAAAAACGCAAAAAAGTAAAAATGTCAACTAGTAAAGTGGTACTTCCGGTTGAGGAATTTTGACAGATAACGCACAGTCAGATCGCATGGTGATACCTAAACGGAATATTAAGTTTCACTTTTCTACGGTTTTTCTTTTTGAGATATGCTGTTCACATACACAGACACACATACAAACACACAGACACACACACACAGACAGAGAGAGAGAGAGAGAGACACACACACACACAGAGAGAGAGAGAGACACACACACACACACACAAACCATTTGCTAAAAACCACTTTTTTGGACTCAGGGGACCTCAAAACGGATATTTCCGGTGAAAACTCGATATCTAAAATTTGACACGATTACAATTCTTCCTCTTACTAGGAGTAAGAGAAAGTAAAAAAGCATTGTTTTTAAAACTACTTTATTTGACAACTTTATTATTACAAATTATGTTCAAAATGATTTCCTGCTGCGATACAAAAAGTCTAATCCTTTGTTAAAGTGATCTAACAGCTCGCTCTAGAATGTCAGGAGAATATCTTTTGTCCGTTGCAATATTTATAATTCGCAAGAACAAGGAGCAATTCTTCTTGTAAAAAAGCTATAATATAAACATCATCAGTTATACAATGGTATTTCATTTCAAAAGTTCCAACAAGTTGATCGTTATTAATTGCAACACCAAACATTTGTCAAAAATTGGTTTTCTACGTTTCTGTAGATTTCTAATGGCTGGTATTGTGAATTTCGCCAATACGTTTTCCGAAAGTAGTCTCGTGTCAAATTTACGAAATTGAGTTTTCATTGATAATATATGTTTTGAGGGCATCCTGAGTACGATAAAAATGTTTTAACGAACTCTCTCTTTCTGTGTATGTGTGTGTGTGTGTGTGTGTGTGTGTGTGTGTGTGTGAGAGAGAGAGAGAGATATCTACAACGAAAAGTCACAGGAAGCTCAAACTGACACGAAATTTTCGGGCAAAATCCATCAACCGAAAGTGCGTCTTTATTATTACTATTATTTGCCTGTGCGGAGAGATCAAACCCTACGCTATCCAAAGCCCCACTGGGCCCATATTGCGACCCCAACAAAAACAACAAACCGGGTCTAAAAAAAAATATCCAGACCTGGGTCTAATCCACCTAAAATTCACCGCAGTCCGAACAAATCGGACAATGACCTTAAAGGCACAATAGCCTAAGATCCTCCACAGACATACTATTCCGACCAAAGGTCCTGAACCTAATTTCCTCACAACCCAAGCAATGTGTCATGATGCGTGGGTGTTATCTCCTCTGTCTCATAGACTCTAAAAAAGGGATCCGACATGATCCTCATTACATAGAGGTGTGTCCTTAAACCACGATGTCCAGTAAGGGATCCAACCAGATGCATCCAGCCTATTATTTTTAAACTAGGTGTCTATCGGCCTGGGACCTAAGCCGGTGTGCTTTTATCCCGCAAATCATGCCCCTAATTAATCTCCCCCGGTTTGTCTACAATATCCTAAAATATCTTTCAGCTCCAATCCTCCCAGGCAGCCCCGTGAGTATGCCCTCCCAAATACACGAAACCTGGCACCAGCGAAATGGGGGACACTGACATAAATAGTGATTCACCGTTTCCCTAACTCCATCATCACAGTTCTGACATATGGGACTAGACGTCCTCCCTATATTATGCTAATGACTAGCCATCCATGTGTATCCAGTAACAACACTCACCAAAGTTTTCAGTCCTATCCTACTAAGGGACAGGAGATAGTCTGAAATCCTCTGCTAGTTCCTTTGATAAATCTTTTAGCCTGGAACCCCTTGCGTGTCCTCCCAGCATTTCTCCAAAATACTTGTCTTCGAAAGTCTAATCTGAGTATCACAAAACCTCTTAGTGACGGCCAACCAGATGTTTAATAGAGTTCCATGAAAGACACGGCAAAGTCTCACTAATAGCCCTGACCGAAGCCCCAATGAGCAACTTAGACTGCCAAC
This sequence comes from Triatoma infestans, assembly GCA_011037195.1. Taxonomy (NCBI): domain Eukaryota; kingdom Metazoa; phylum Arthropoda; class Insecta; order Hemiptera; family Reduviidae; genus Triatoma; species Triatoma infestans. Next base: position 116,833 of record JAAEAF010002406.1, read on the forward strand.
AACCAACTGTGCTTATGGCTGACTAAGTGGGGATGAATTTTGTGAAGCCTGACAGACATATGCCTGAAGACACACCAACAGCAGACTCGGGATCAATGAAAGGGAGAGAGGCGCCTAATTTGGCAAACCTATCCACCTCCTCATTTCCAAAACATCCCATATGACCTAGTACCCAAACTAGAAGCATATCCTTCAAAGAAGAAAGCTTCTCCAATATTTTAAAACATTTCAGTATCAACCTGGAAGTGAAGACACATGACCTCAGCGCCTTCAGCTAGACTGTCCGAGCAGATACAAACCCCTTTTAAGTTAGTGTTACGTACCCTTTCATCCAAAAATACTACAAAGAATAACATAACTCTCAGCCTAGAAAACAGTGGTCCATTCATCAAGAGATACTGCCAAGTGATCTCCGGTCTCAAAATAGACCACAGCTCCAGACCTAAGAGGGAGCACCTTTACTCAATGGTTGTGTCAGTTTTTATGCGATTTCTTTAAACCTTATACTATCTATATACATAAATACTTATCACTTTTTACTTTCTCTTACGCCTAGTAAGAGGAAGTATTGTAATCGTGTCAAATTTTCGATATCGAGTTTTCACCGGAAATATCCGTTTTGAGGTCACCTGAGTCCAAAAAAGTGGTTTATAGCAAATGGTTTGTATGTGTGTGTGTGTGTGTGTGTCTGTCTGTCTGGTATGTATGTATGTATGTGAACAGCATAGCTCAAAAACGAAAAACCGTAGAAAGTTAAAACTTGATATTCCATTTAGGCATCACCGTGGGATCTGACACTACGTTATCTGTCAAAATTCCTCAACCGGAAGTACCACTTTACTAGTTAGATTTTTTACTTTTTTGCGATTTTCTCAAAAATGGCTCCGACGATTTTCTTCAAACATGGAATATCAACTACAACGAGCTACAACTTTTATTTAAAACATTTCTCTGGAAAAATTCATTTAAGGGCAGGGTTAGGTTTCCATCTAAAGTGCTATTTCAGTTTATTAGACAATTCTGTCATCTAAATAATGTTAATTAGAATTAAATATGTTGTTAAAATTCCGAGTTTCAAAAAAAATCGGATAACCGGAAGAGCGTTTACTTTACCACTTTACTAAATGATTTATTCACTTTTTCGCAATTTTCTCAAAAATGGCTCCGACAATTTTTTTGAAACTTCGTATATAAACTAAACATAAAAAGATCTATAACTTTTATTTAAAACATTTCTCTGGGAAAATTCATTTAAGGGCACTTTTAGGGGAGGGTGGGGTTACAGCTTCCTCTAAAGTGGTATCATAGTTGATTATACAATTTTGTCATCCAAATAAAATTAATTAGAAATAAATAGATGGCCTAAATTCCAAGTTTTAAGAAAATTTGTAAGCCGGAAATGCGCTTTTACTGAACAGTTTTTTCAGTTTTCAACAAATTTCGTTATATTTGGTACACATTCTATAACTTTTGTCAATTATAATTTTGAGAACAGGAGTAAGAGAAAGTTGTGTGAGTGTTTCACACCAGATTTTTTTTTTAAACATTTGCCCAGGAAAATTTAATTTTGGAGAATTCTGGGGGAACGGTAACGTTAAGTTCTTAAGTTTTGCTATAAAAAGTTACTACTATTGAACTAATAACTTCAATTCAATGTGTTGTTCTACCACTTATATAATATTAATTATAACTTTAAAGCATTACTAGAATTTCATATTTGAGGAAAATCTGTTAACCGGAAGTGAAACTTTAAGAACAGTTTTTTTAAGTTTTTTTTGGAATTATCTTGAAAATGACTGCAACGATTTATTTTGAATTTGCATTGCTAAACTGCATTTATATCTAAACTTATCACTTTTATTTGAAATATTTTCCCTCAAAACATGAATTTTTAGTAAGTTCTGCGGAATTTATTATGATAAATTTCAAATATCTTGCCAAATTTGAAGAAATCTTCCACAAAAAAAAATTGATTTAAGGTTATTGCTGGTTACAGGTTATTTTAAGGTTATCAGGCTAATTCAAAATTAAATTTGCGTAAGCTTTCTTAGTTTTCACACAGAGTGCTCCACATGAGGCCGCTAAGTATACAATTGAAATTTCTTAACACCATAGGAAAGTTTCTTAATTAGTATTAAGTTGTGTGAGTGTTTTCTACAAGATTATTATTTTTTTTTGTAGGTAATTGATTTTGTAACATTATCTTTTAACTTATAATATTAATAAAATTATAAGTTTTATTAAATATTTTTTTATTTACAATATTATTATAATAATCTTTATTATTAGATTAATTGATTTCCCATTTTTTCTTTCTTATGTTTGCACCACAATCTTCGTTTATTAGCAACATTTCACAAGTAATTTTCTTTTTTAAGTACTTATCACTTTTTGAGTTTTTTTTTTTGTTACGTAATAAAAATTCTCCATAACCTCGCTGACGGCACTTCAAAGCGACTCTGTCTATATTTTTTTTTTACTTTCTCTTATTCCTAGTAAGAGGAAGTATTGTAATCGTGTCAAATTTTCTATATCGAGTTTTCATAGGAAATATCCGTTTTGAAGTCCCCTGAATCCAAATAAGTGGTTTTTAGCAAATGGTCTATGTGTGTGTGTGTGTGTGGTGTATGTGAACAGCATAGCTCAAAAACGAAAAGTCGCAGAAAGTTGAAACTTGATATTCCCCCATTTAGGTACCACCATGGCACCTGACTATACGTTATCTGTCCAAATTCCTCAACTGGAAGTCCACTTTACTAGTTTTTATTTTTTTTATTTTTTACCTTTTTGCGTTTTTCTCCAAAATGGCTCCGACGATTTTCTTCAAACTTGGTATATTAACTACACATACAAAGAGCTACAACTTTTATTTGAAACATTTCTCTGGGAAAATTCATTTAAGGGCACTTTTTGGGGAGGGGTGGGGTTAGGTTTTTTATCTAAAGTGCTATTTTAGTTTATTAGACAATTCTATCATCTAAATAATATTAATTAGAATTGAATAAGTTTATAAAATTCCTAGTTTGAAAAATCGGATTACCGGAAGTGCATTTACTTTACCACTTTATTAAACTATTTTTTTAACTTTTTCGCAATTTTCTCAAAAATAACTGGGACAATTTTCTTGAAACTTCCTATATAAACTAAGCATACAAAGATCTACAACTTTTATACAAAACATTTCTCTGGAAAAATTCATTTAAGGGCACTTTTAGGGGAGGGGTAGGGGTTATGTTTTTCTCTAAAGTGCTAACATAGTTGATTATGCAATTTATTTATTTATTTATTTTTTTATTTACGCCATTACTGGCCTGTCGGCCATTCATACACGAAAGTAGATTGCACAGATGATGTAATATCTTTTAGTTCGGGGCAGAGAGCTAAATGCTCTCCAGTCATGTCTTCCCCGCCGCACAAAGGGCAATGGGGGTTGTCAACAATCCCTATACAGTGGAGGTGCTTCTGTAGCAGATTGTGGCCCGTCAACATACGGAAGCAGGCAGCAGCAATCGAACGCGGAAGACTTGGGGAATCCTGCCGCTTGCTTCCACCAATTTCTTCCACTTTCGTCCAGCTCCCTTTTCCCTGTACTTATTATGCCATATATCCCTTAATGATGACGATACTAGAGCCTTTAAATTTCTTAGTGGAACTGGTAGGTCAGGTTGTTCTTTTTTCGATCCCTCCTTATCCAAATGATCAGCTTGCTCGTTCCCATAAATTCTGCAGTGGCCTGGTATCCACTGCAATACAATGAGTTTACCCGCTTTAGTCATGTGGCTAATGCTTTTTTTACACGCAGCTTCTAGCCAACCTTCGCTGGTTTCCGGTGACATAAGCGATCGTATAACCGACTGGGAGTCGATCAGCAACACTACGGCCTAGTACTCATAAAGTCTAGGGCAACATGGACAGTGTACATTTCCCCATCATAACTATCACAGCAGTTAGGAAGAGGGATGCTATCTTGGAACGCTTTTGAGAAAATACCGGCTGCAGCTCGCCTCTTACTGGCGTTAGCTGATCCGTCAGTATATATATATATATATGAAACCATTCGCTTCCTGGATATTTTGTTTCTATTGCCTCCAGTGATGTCAGCTTCATCTGAATTTCATTCATATTATTTTTAACACTGACGCCATGAAGTACCTCAAGTCTTCCTTCGCCCACCTCCAGGTTCATGGGATTAATATTGCTTATGGGATTATACAATTCTATCATCCAAAGAAAATTAATTAGAAACAAAAAGATGGCCAAAATTCTGAGTTTCAATAAAATTAGTAAACCGTAAATGTACTTTTAATGAACAGTTTTTTTTTTTGCTCGTTGAATTTCATTAAATTTAATACTCAAACTATAAAATTTGTCAATTATAATTTTGAGAACTGGAGTTAGAGAGAGTTGTGTCAGTGTTTCACACCAGATTTTTTTTTTTTATTTAATCTTTTAACTTATGTAATAAATATATTGAGTGTATTCTTATTGGAAACTATTTCTTCTTAAACGGCAATAAAAGAAAATATTGCAAATTTTTAAACTTGAATTTTTACCAGACGCGTATAACTGCGTAAATTTTATATTCGTTTAAAACATGTTTTTATAATAAGTAGGTGCTTCATCCCTGTTCCACTACACCTAATTTGGTAGTTGGACGTTAAGCCCACCTGAAAAAAATAGCCATTACTTTACTTTACTTTTTGGTACTATGAATGTGAGGTAAAAGTTTTCTTATATTGTTTTTACTTCCTGTTACTCCTAGTAAGAGGAAGTATTGTAATCGTGTCAAATTTTCGATATTGAGTTTTCACCGGAAATATCCGTTTTGAGGTCCCCTGAGTCCAAAAAAGTGGTTTTTAGCAAATGGTC